>CM033472.1:198153883-198176501 GCA_019447015.1 Hymenochirus boettgeri | reverse complement strand
AGAACTGCATCAACGTATGGCCCAGCACAGAAGAGCAAATTCCTCGGGTCAGGACTCAGCCGTGTACGTGCATCTTAAGGATAAAGGACATACCTTTGAAGATTGTAATGTTAACATATTGGCAAAGGAACGTGGTTCAAGAGAGGTGTTAAGGAGGCCATATGTGAAAATAAAGAACCAAGCCTAAAAGAGGTAGGGGGGTTCGACACCAACTGTCTGCCATGTACAATGCTGTTTTGACACTCTACCCTGGGGTGTCCTATAACACCTCTTAGCCACTATCCAATCACACCCTTAAAACCCTGCTGTGATATGCTAATTGAGATTTTCCAGGGTACATAATTGCAACAGATTCTTGTACAAGTCATTCTGAATTGGAAAGCCAGTCGGATGACTAGCGAAATGTCTTCAAGAACTACATTTCAAGTCCAGTTGATCTAATTGAATACAGCAGACTATACAACAATTCTTATCTATAAATAACTGAGGCTACACCCATGTAATCCGATGGAAATAAAATTTGGCCACAGCTTTATTAAACACCAAATTCATAAACATCTAAATATATATATTGCTAATAAATTCATCTTTAACAAAACAAAACATTAACCAGCCATTTGGTTCACTGGCGGTGATGGGAAATATTATTTTCCTTGTAGCCGTACACTCCACTTGCCGCTAGACTCCGACTCCATGGTACGTGAGGGCCAAAGGCTCCACCAAATTGACTCCCAGGGGCCCATCCCCATAGGGTAGGCCACACTGCAACGCAAACCAAACGCAATAGCATGCGATTTCATGTGCGATTTTCGTTGCGTTTGCGATTTCTTCAATAAGTTAGGAAAACGCATGCGATTGCGATTAAAAATGCAGAACGCAAAACGCAATCGCAATCGCACCGAAAAACGCGCGTTTTTTTTGCGTTGCCGCGTTTTCAATGATTTTGGAAAATCGCAAGCGCAATCGCAAACGCAAAAAAAACGCAGCAGTGTGGCCTAGCTCTTAGAGAGTAACCCCCTCTTAATTGCCCATCTTTTTCCCCTGCAGCAACCGCCAATGCTGTGACATAGTTGATTCACTTTGTGGACAACTAGCTCTGTAATGACGACTTGCCTGTAAACAAAAAACACTAGCCAATAGGGAGGGGGGGGGGGGGACCCTTTCACCTGCTCTGGATTTTTTAATGTATTTTTTTTTTTAAATGCATCCATGTCTTTAAAAAATAAACTTTTTTTTGAACTTATAATGGATGGAAAGGGAAGGTGATGCAATATAAAAATATACAGTATTTTTAACACAATACTTGAGGAATGATTGTAAAAAACAACCCATTAGAAGGATCCCTGAGTCATGTTAGGGGCATATAAGTTTGTTAACTTTTCACCACTGTTGTGTGCAAATTCTGACTTAACAAAATTAAAAGCTGGTGGTGTTAGACTATTTTCCAGCATTTACTGTAATATGGTTGTCGATTTCTGCATTTATAAGATTGCTTTTTACCTTTTCTTGCAGACATTTTCTTTTTTGGCCAAGATACCTGACTTACTGTAATGAATACGCCAAATTCAAACATAGCCAGCACTTCCACGCACATCACAGCAGTAATACTTTTTGAGACCAAAGCAGTGAGTAGGTGTTATAGATCTTTGCCAATGCGATGTCCTAATGAAGTGGCAAATATAGCGATCTTCATAAAATGTCCTTAGTCACATGTTTTCTTCTACATTGAAGTATGTGACTGTTTATTTCTGAAAACCCTGAGAACTTAACTTACAAATATGTCAGGACTTTCTGTGCTTCTCTTTAGCCCTGCATGTTTTGTAGTATAAATACAGCTACACAGACCTATACGTATACATACCTTTCCTCTGGCGTACCTGATAATACAGTATATTGGAATTGTCACCATTAATTGATAATAAATGAAAACTCTGAAAGACATAACCTACACTGAACAAATAAAATCGTGACCATTGCTAAAATTGCACGAGCAAAAAATAGTATTCTACTGCGTTGGAAAGTACAAAGATGTAATTATATATATAATAAAAATGAATGCTTTTAAAGATAGTCAGCTTCATTAACTGTCAGCAGCAGTAAATTCATGGGTTAAACTTGCACTAAACTATCAATACCGATAAGCGTAATTTTAAACCTGTATTTGCGTCAGCTGCGTGGGGATTGCAAAAGCGTCTGCAAGCTATTCAATATCGCATTTTGGCTGCTTACCACAACAAAATGGGCAGTGAGGTGGCAGATGAGATTCAATGTTTATAAATTTAATGATGTATTGGGGTTAAAAGTTTGAGTTTTTATTCTATAAATGGGTCTGTGCTATGTGAATTTCATTTTGAAAAGATCTAGACGTTGTAGTAAATAACATACTTAGCTAGCAATTATATTGTAAAAAGAGGGGAGCTGTGGTCTCCAAACAAGTTTGGGTTCAATAAATTGAAATTAGTATTTGAGCACATCCCTAGGTGTTTTGCTGGAAAGTTTCAGTAATATAACTTCCTGAACACATCATGCTTTCAGCAAATTGCAGCCATGTAACAAGCCTGCATTGATACCCAACTCTTAAATGGCATGTCCACCCTTAAAAATTGCTTTTAATATGATGTTCCCCCATGTCTGGCAGCCCCAACCGCATATATTTTTTTTCCAAAAGCCCCCCAAACTCTTACTTACCTCCCTCGTTCCTCGCCGCACTGCCGGCCCTTGCTTGCGAGAATGCAAGAGAGGGGCAGGACCGGCAGTCGCGTCTGTGATTGGCTGAGCGGCAGCCAATCACGGACGCGGCTGCCGGTCATTCAGGTGCAGCGGAGGAAAGAGGAGAGGTAAGTAAGAGTTTGAGGAGCTTTTGGAAAATAAAAATATGCGGTTGGGGCTGCCAGACATGGGGAACATCATTAAGGGGGTTTTATGCTAGGGGGAGGGATAGTAGAACGGGAGGGAGAGGGAGGGAGAGGGAGAGAGGGAGGGGAGGGAGGGGGAGAAGGGCTGCAGTACGCATGGCAAATATCTACGGAGGCAAGGTAGCAGGCAGAGTCCTGCTAGCCTCCTGGTGGACAGTTTTTGGGACTTTAGGGGGGGTCTACAGGAGAAACCTATGGAGCTGGGATGTGAGGTAAGGATTACACTACACTACATGGTGGGGGCCATTACTGGGGGGGATTAAGTTTTGGGGGTGGACATGCCCTTTAAGGCCCGTACACATGCTCGATTTTTGAGTGAGGCACGACCCCCGGTGGCAGAGCGGAACACATGACAATTCTTTGCCGAAACGGCCTTTCGTGGGTCGTGCCTGACTCGAAAATCAAGCGTATGTACGAGCCGTTACTGTAACTATCATTCTTTAATTATAGCTATTTTCATATCAGCAAACATTCTATTCACCATATTATGCCTGTGTAGACCTTAAACACGGAGGATAGAAGACAGAGGACCTTAGACAGATTGACATTTTACTTGCAGAGCCGGGCTGCTTTGTTTCAACCATTTGGCCTGTTGTGTTAAAGTAGGAAGACACGCTCTGCAAGTAACAAGTCTTTCTATTAAACAGGACTGATACTGAGGAGGGGGGGCGGAACAAATCAGCCTAGCCTGAGACATTTATGCAACTTCTTTTCAGACACTGATGGTAGAACCGGGGGTGAGGACCTAGCGGTTTAGATTCTCACCCTGGGTAGAATTCACTGGTGGGTCCAGTGGGAAGGTGGGTTTACTCTATGTAATTGTTTTTAATATGTAAAAGAAATGAACATTTTTTTCTACAGGTTTTAAAACTGAGATGTAGTAATGACAAATTCATTATATCATTTAAGAGAGGGCTGAATAAGTTTAGAAAATTTAGATATATTGAAAGTTACCCGTATAAATACATTCAGGGCAACGCACCAAGAGCTGCCGATGTTATGTGCTGATAGCGGCTCTCGGAGCATCGCTATCAGCTGTTTTGCTATTCCAGCTCTTTTAACAACCGCTGTTATGTCGCTTTCGGCATATAACATTGCTTGTGGTGGCTACGTGGTTAACGTTCGCCAGGCACCTGCAGCAAGGAAGGAGTTTAAGTCACGCTAACCGATATAACATCAGTTAGCGTGACTTAAACTCCAAAACAGGAGCAGTGCGCCCTTTGGTGCATTGCCCTAATAATGTTCCTGTTGATCCACAGAGTCTACCTATTCCCACTGAAGTCAGAAATCCTTTTATCTCATCATTTAACTGTCAGGCAGGCATCATGGTCTTTATTGAACCTCTACTACAATGTCGCTATGTCCGATTCAAAGGAGCCAGATTTTCTCTGAATATACAGAGGGAATTGATTGCCTGTAAAGTTTTCCATTCATGTTATTCTATACTGTTGCTACCAACTGATAAAAAATTAAAATCTGAAGAAACGCTTGGTAAGTTTATAGCGCTTGTAATAATGTCTAAAGGACAACAAAGTGTATGGACAATGGACACTGTTAGAAAGGCCAAAAAAATACATTTTTAGGATGCTTCCATATCACTCTCTTAGGGGGCGAGATGTAATATGGGCACTAAATGCCCAAGCCAGTGTAAAACCCATGCTATCAGATGATTATCGGGTTAACGTGGGTTTTAAACTGAGTCTGCGGTGCCTGCGCCATTTCCGATAATAAGGTGCAGGCAATGCAAAACCATCTAGTTAACGCCTTTGAATTGAGGCGTAAGCGGCGCAGTTACCTGTCCGCGATCCCGCAATGCACTAAACCTCGCACAGGGATATTTCATCTCAGGACCTCGCAGGTAAGCTACGTAGGCTTATCATATTGATCTCGCTTATATGCATATATGGATCTTAAAAAAACATAATAAAAGCTTGAACATTAGATTAAAAAAAAGAAATCCGAACGATCAGTCCGGTTTCGGATGAAACATTTTCGGATGTCGTAACCGAGGGGTTCCGTGTTGATTCCGGATCCCATCTCTAGTAATGGGAGGAAGAAGGGAGGAAGTTATACTAAATAGGAAGTTTAAACTTAGAATTCAGTCCTTTTGTATTCAGACTATATGTATACTATATCCAGAAGGTTTATCTAAGTATAACCTACTTTTTTCCCCCTTTGGGGATAAAACCATCTATACCTGATAGCCCCATAAGTTTAAAAGAGGTCCTAAAGATAAATAAATCTGCATTAATTTAGATTCTGATTTCAGGAGTACAAAGAAAACATTCCCGTCTGCAGCGTGCATCTAATTAAATGCTCATAGCTGGCAACATGCAAATTTCATGCATTCAGTCTTAAAGAGATAAGGTGGAAACATTTCTAATATATGAAAGCATGCATATTTTGGTGCGTCTTTTTTTAAGGGATAACTTGTCATCACTTTCTAAGCCACAAAGAGGAGTTTCACTTTTTCATTTAAATGAGCATATAGCATTGTAGGGAAAATCAGAAATTTACAGACAGTAAAGCGGCCCAATATCTCATAAACTTTTAAAAATTTTAAACAGATATGTCCACCATAAGTGAAAATTATGGATATATTGTAGCTCTCCCTTGCTCACCCAGCCACCAAGTTAGATCTCTAATAAAAGTTTTTAGCCAATCAGCCAATCACAGATGCGGCATCAGCTATGAAGACCGCGCGGGAGTGAAGGGCAGTAAGTATGATTTGAAGCTTTTATTAGAGATCTAACTCGAGATCTAACTCGGTGGTTGGGGTGGGCAGAGTTGAGCTACAATATGCCCAAGGATTTTAAGCTAGGTGGAAGGGCAACAATAGAAGGATCAGGAGGGTGCGAAGGAGGGGGGCTCATCTGCGCATGTCACACTACTTCCAGAGGACAGGTTAGAGTCAGAAACCTTTTGACAGGAAGACACCTCCTACTTTTCAGTTTCCGGACTTTGCACAGACACTGCGGAGAACCATAAAGAACCGGCAGTACGTTTTAAAAGCTACACAGTGGGGCCAGCACTGGGGCAAACTTTTGGTTTTGGCAGTGGACATGCCTTTAAGAGTTTACTCCCCCACTCTAACTGGTACTCTAATGACAGAAATATAATTTGCTCTCCATGGACATTGTTTCTTATACTTCTGGAGCTTGGTGAAATCTCATTTAATGTTCTAGATCATTCCAGTCATTTTAGAAAGTTATTTTTCTTTAATAGAATAAACCTTACATTACAATTTTTTTTTGTTTTGAGAAGTTAAGTAATGTGCAGGCATTTGCAAATGTGCTTATTTCAGAGCATGTCTTCTCATTGGTTATGCCCTGGGAAGAAGGGACATAGGGGTGGAGCAACCACACTACAGTTGTCCTTTAAGTATGTACTACATAAACTGGCCATGTTCACATCACAGTATACACACTACATATGTTTCAGCTCTGTATTTTTATTTGCTGATTCATATTTGAAACCTTGTTATTGATTATTTACACAATGCTATGATATCTGCCCCCCCCCCCCAGCAAAACAAGAAGGGGCCCTTATCCCTGCTTCATCCACGTGGTTTTCTGGGAGGAGGATATATCTGTCATAGGAAAAGTAAGAAGACGCCCCCCTGCGGTTGCTCCCCTGGAAGTTACGCCCCTGCCAAATACAGTGATGAGACATTGTGTGAGGTGTCTCACCTGAGGAAAGATTTCACCAGCCTGTTTTCCATCCATTGAACAGTCTCATTTTTGCCAGTTTTTTGAAAGTGATTTCACTAGTTGCATTTTGCTAAAAAATTCCCCAGTATATTTGTCATCCATTTGAACAGTCTGTTTGTCAGTATTTGATCAGTATCGTTTTTAAATTATTATTATTATGGATTGTATAGCGACAACATCTTCCGTGGCAACTTTACAATAGCATAATATACCAAGTCATAAATATTCCACACAAAGGTAAAGCATAGATTATAAGTGCACAGCGTGATGAGCTATTTACAACAGTTATTTTGTCAGGTTTTAAAGGCATGTACACCCCTCTTACAAAAATTTAGTATCTAATAGAACACCCCCCAAAAGCTAAGATCCGTTTTACTTACAGTTTGGAAAGATGTTCCCCCACTGTGTAAGAAGCCTTACAGACCACCTGTCAATCGCTGCTTAGCCCACGCCTCTGCTGCTGCTGAACGTGCCCTTAACGTGCCGCGCAGCAGCAGCAGAGGCTCCTTCTGTATTGGCCGTCAACCATTAGCCGTGAGGTCACCGTTACGGCCGTGATTGACGGCCAATACCGAAGAAGCAGTGAGCTTTGGCATTGGATCGTGTGGTTTGTAAGGCTTCTACACAGCCGGGGAACAGCGGAGGTGTTCTATTAGATACTACATTTTTGTAAAAGGGTGTACATGCCTTTTAACAGTCTCAGTTTGCCAATTAGTTGACCAGTCTCATTTTTCAGCCATTTCAAAT
This sequence comes from Hymenochirus boettgeri, assembly GCA_019447015.1. Classification (NCBI taxonomy): domain Eukaryota; kingdom Metazoa; phylum Chordata; class Amphibia; order Anura; family Pipidae; genus Hymenochirus; species Hymenochirus boettgeri. The sequence continues at coordinate 198,169,129 of CM033472.1, read as the reverse complement.
GTTCATTTGCCAGCGCTAGGCTTTTTCACAGAGATTTAACAGTTTGAGTTTTCCAGACAGTTCACCAATCTCAACTTGAACACTGTAGGGGTTTGGGTCCCCCCTCTCCCCAGTGCAGGCAAGTTATTTAGGGCCCTCCGATCAGCTGTTTTTATGTAAGTAAAATTATGCGCCATCAGCCGTTTAAACACCGGTACTAGACTGGCAGCAGTCCATGGGCCCCTGTGATAATGGGCCCTGTAGTAAACCACTGTTGGTAAAGTTTCAGTTTCAGCTTGCTATCATTTCAAACAGGGGGACAAGTTGAATGGCGGAGCTACAGTACACTAAAGCACCAGTTGAAGCATTAAACACAGTACAAGTTATGTACTAGTTAGTACTAGTTGCATTACAAGTTACAGTAATAGTTACTACTAGTTACAGTAATAGCTACAGTATAGTACAGTATAGTTACAGTACTAGTTACAGTAATAGTTACAGTACTAGTTACAGTAATAGTAACAGTACTAGTTACAGTAATAGTTACAGTACTAGTTACAGTAATAGTTACAGTACTAGTTACAGTAATAGTAACAGTACTAGTTACAGTAATAGTTACAGTACTAGTTACAGTAATAGTTACAGTACTATTACAGTAATAGTAACAGTACAACAGTAATGTTACAGTACTAGTTACAGTAATAGTTACAGTACTAGTTACAGTAATAGTTACAGTACTAGTACAGTAATAGTACAGTACTAGTTACCAGTAATAGTTACAGTACTAGTTACAGTAATAGTTACAGTACTAGTTACAGTATAGTACAGTACTATTAAGTAATAGTTACAGTACTAGTTACAATACTAGTTACAGTACACATCCAGCTTTTCTCTCCCTCATTCTGCTTTCCCATTTCTCACTATTAAGCTGCACGTCATTTAGTAGATACTTCTGCCTTTTTGTTTGAGAAAATATTTTCTTGTTAAAAAAATTTCTGGCCTGTAATTTTTTTACAATTTATACAATTGATACAATTTTTACACGCTGCTAGTGGTAATTATTGACTCCTCTCTCTCCTTTTCTAACCACATTAAAGGGACACTAAACTCCCCTAAAGCCAGAAAATAACTATTTGCCATTCGTTTGTATATTCACAGGGAGGTGAGAACGCTCTCACTCCCTGTGAATAATAGGACGCCTGGGGGACCTGGAACTACCTTACCGCGATCCACTCGCAGTCGCTCCTTCGACCAGACGCTTCCATTTAGTTCAAAGTTTGAAAACGGGCCGGACTTTTGGAAGTTCAGCAATCTCTTCGCTTTTAAGAATATTATTGGTCATGTTTTGTGATGGTTATATATTACAAAATAATATTTTTTTTGGGAAAGAAGGCAGAAATTGAGTTGGCAGTGTGCTCCTCTGTTTAACAAATTGCAGAATGTTAATTTTGTGGTGCTGGATTCCTGCTTTTTATTCTCAAAATGTAATATTTTAGGTTTAGTCTCCATTTATGTAGTTCTTCTAAATCTATGTAGTGAAACCCTCAGATCCATATGAATTTCTAAACCACTATTTTCACAGTGACTTAAAAAGGGAGCATAAATTTTCTAAGAGCCATGTAACTTTCCATGGAAAAACCTAAAATATTGCTATTTTACAATTTAAAGGAATAGTTCACTGAAAACGAGAACTATTCCTTTAATGCATAGATTGAAGAACAGAAATAAAGGACCTATTACTCACGTTTGTTCCTGGCTCATGTACAATTGATTGAAGAACGAAAGGTAAACATAGATCCTTTACCTCCCGTCTTCAATCAATGCATTAAAGGAATAGTTCACTTTTTCAGTGAACTATTCCTTTAAAGAGGAAATATTGTGCATCCTATTTTAGGTACTTTTCATTTTTAAAAAGTACATTTTTACAGTATATTTGTCCTTAAAGCGCATGTCCACGTACGTGCATGTGTAGAGAAGGCAGCCGGTTAAACAACAAGTCATTATTATTATTAGCACAGCCTTGATTGACTGCATGAAGGGAGGGGACAGTTTACTCTACCAGAATGGGCTTCTTTTTTTTTTTTAAACCAGTAACTATTGTTTCCCCTGTATCCATTGAGGAAGCAATGTACTAGGGTCAGTCAAAGTATTTAATACTCATACCAAGGTTCCATTTATCAATTGTCCATGAGTAATCAAAGTTTTAAAAAACAAAAATGTTAAGTTATAAACTGGACAGACACCAGAATCATATCAGTAGCATAAGAAAGTCATTGTGGTCGTGCTTTATTTCAGCTTAAGAAATGTCCTAGTTTGTTAAAAATATGAATAGAAAATCACTTTATTAAACTCTATACATTAGAAGAAGACAATTACAGCAATCCTTGGGACAGGCTTTAAGTGTTTAATGAATTCCTCCACGTTTTTACTCCACGGATTACTCCAGAACAATATTAGAATGCAGTGGCAAACCACACAGTCACGGTCTGCTCTTTATAGTTTATCATTATAGTGTGGCCATGTTGTTCTACACAAAGATTACTAACTAGAAGGAGAGTGAAAAAAGTGTCTTTAAAGGAAGTGTAAGTAAAATTATTTTAAAGGGTATGTCCACCTCATAAACTTATTTTTAATATGCTGCCCCCCCTGGTCCCCAGCCCCAACCGCACAAATATTTTTTTCAGAAAGCCCCCCAAACTCTTACTTACTCCCCTCGTTCCTCCGCCGCACTGCTGGTCCTGCTGTTGCAAGAATGCAAGCAGAGGGGCGGGACCGGCAGTCGCGTCTGTGATTGGCTGAGCGGCAGCCAATCACGGACGCGGCGCCGGTCATTCAGTGCCAGCGGGGAAAGCGGAGAGGTAAGGTAAGTAAGAGTTTGGGGAGCTTTTTGAAGAAAAAAAAAGATGCGGTTGGGGCTGGGGGACATGGGGAGCAGCATATTAAGGGGATTGAAGCTAGGGGGAGGGATAGGAAGAGGGAGAGGGGAGGGAAGGGAGGAGGGAGGAGAGGGAGGGGGAGGGAGGGGGGAGAAGGGCTGCAGTGCACATGGCAAATATCTACCGAGGCAAGATAGCAGGCAGAGCCCTTGCTATCCTCCTGGTGGTTAGTTTTGGGACTTTGGGGGGGGTTTACAGGAGAACCCTATGGAGCTGGGATGTGAGGTAAGGATTAACTACACTACATGGGGGGGCCATAGTTGGGGGGATTATGTTTGTTGGGGGTGGACATGCCCTTTAATACAAACTGTTTTAAGCAACTTAGCTGTGAAAGAATTAACATGAAAAAAACTGGGCTAGAAACAAAAAGTATTGTGCATAATAGAGCCCAGTCAAGATAAATGGTTTTAAACCTGTCTCAAATATGGGCAGTCATCATCCCACACACCCCCTGTGCCCACTGGGTATCACACATGCCTAATAGCCGTGAGTTAGGCAGTGAGGTAAATGGTACATTTCTATACATTTTGCATGACCATTTACTTACCTACAATAAACCCTTCAAACTCGGACACTGGTGCACAGCAAAAGTCACGCACAGCAAATCAAGTAAATGAAGAACACATTTGAGCATGGTGAACATGTAGAAAAACATGTCAGCGAATCCGATATGTTCATGTTTTCATAAGGAAAAAAAATTATGTTCACCCTTTTTCTTGATCTGCCGTTTATGACTTTTTCTGGTGTGCACCAGTGCCCCAGTTTGAAGGGTTTACGTGTGGTACTGTAAGGAGTACGGCTCTGGGGCGGTGAGCTGTTGTTTTTATATTGCTGATACATTTTATTGGAGTGGGCTACCTATGGTTCTTGGAGAAGCATACATTACGACGGATCTAGGACTTAGCACCCGTGCCATATCTATGTCTAAGTGAGTGTGTATTATACACTACTTTAACTGAATTACATATATGATCCATATTTTTAGGTCTTTTCTAATATTTATGTTGCATTTTTATTGGATGTTGTAGTACATTTATTTACCCAAATTGTATTAGAAATATCAATTCACTTTGTATGTGAACTAAAAACCTGCATATGGACTTTAAAGGGTAAGTCCACCAATCTTTACAGTATGTTTTTACGGTTTAACTGAAGAACGCGGGGGGGGGGGGGGGGGGTGGGTTTAACCAACCCAGTTCTTCAGTAAAACCTGCAGGAGAGAAGAAGAAACTTACCCCGGATTGCTCCAGTTCTTCCTTTTCCCCTGCAGTTTCTACTGAAGAACAGGAGGTAAGACATAGCTTACTTACTCCCGTTCTTTAGTTAAACCAAATAAAACAATTGGAATTATTTACAATTATTAGATACAGTAGCAAAAAAAAGCAACTCTTTACTAGGAAACTTTCATATTTAATGCTGGGTCAACATGGGCCGAACTGTTCTGTATGGGTTTAGGGTTGGGGCGTTTAGGGGTGGGGGGTCCCTACAGTGTGGGCAATTTTTGATTTGGGGGTGGACATGCCCTTTAAACCCCCAAAAAACTTTGAGTAGCATGTTTGAGTAGCGTGCACTCTGAAAATGTAACGCAGTGTAATTGGATGAACTACAGCTCACGGCATCCCTTATTAGACAAAGTGCTTTTGTTTACATGCGAAGTGCAGCTTTGCTGTTTTAAAAACTGTACATGCAGTATTAACTGTCTGATAGGGATTCTGTAGTTTAGAAATCCTATTTGTTGTTTATTGGCTAATAATAGTTAAAGGCATGAGAAAGGAGAATGTGTTTAAGTTAACATTTCAATGCAGACGCCTTTGAAACAGACTAGATGATTCAACTGACTCTGGCTTTAGATAAATATACTTTCACTGTAATGCGCCTACTGAATATATACGTTAGTATGGGCACAAGCCTAAGGTTGATTTTTCCACTCCTTTAAGGGAACTGCAATAATGCATAGTGGCAATGGAAGGCAATTATACAATGCCTGTTATGGAATATCTTGGATTCTCCTCTTTTATAGATAAGAAACCATGATGTCCTACTTGTGGTCTTTTAGGCTGAGATACTGTTATGTAACAATCACTATGTAAGTGTTTTCTGGATAGTTTGGACTTGGCTTTCTTATATGAGTTAGAATGTTTGTAGGACTAAGTTCCTGTCATAGGATTCAATTGTATAACTGTATATACTGAGGACTGTATGCGAGTTGGTATATTAAGGAATAGTATAATATAGTATTTTAGGTTGAATAAAGAGATACGTCCATCCAGTCCAACCTACTCAGCATACCCACATTTCCTGCCTAACAGTCACTCTGATTAAGAAAGAAGAATGACTGGCAGAGCAAGATCTATGGGAAAGTGCATTAAGATGAAGATAGAAGGTAGAAGTGCACTGCACGTACTGATTGCTGTTAAACCCAGAGGGAAGACTTAGCGGTTTAGGGCTTCACCCTGGATACTTTGAATGGAAATTGTCCTTTAATTTACACAAATATTAGATTGTGCAGAATAAATTGGTGCAGGAAAAACTGGTACTGGATTACTTACATTAGTCATTGTTCCCTGATTTAGTCAATAAGGAACTGCTATGGTTAGCATGATCTATATTTGCCCACTGTCTTTTTCATTCTGAGCATACTTCTCCTATTGATATTATTATTATAGGAAGACCAAACCTAGCATGGATTCTGTGGAGAGAAGATATACGGGAAATAATTTGCAAGGGAAGTTAAAACAACCTTAAAGGGCATGTCCAGCCTAAAATAAAGTCAGCTTAGAAATGTTTATCACCCCCCCAAACCTAGGTTTCGCATAAGTTTCAAAGATGTAAAGGTTTACCCGGTGCGTTGCCGCTCCTCCTCTGCTCTGGTCTGCACAGTCCAATCGCCTGACAGCTGCAACCAGGAAATAGAGCTCAAAACTAGCTTGAAACAGGACAGGGGGCAGAAGCCAGGCGTCGAGAGACTGGGTCAGGTAAGACACTTCAGGGCAATCATTGGATAATGCGAAACCTAGGTTTGAGGGGGTATTAAACATTTCTAAGCAAACCGTATTTAGGCTGGACTAAATAAACCAAGTAAGAGTACTGTAAACAGAATACCCCATGTTCATAAAGATACCGTATATACTCGAGTATAAAGCGAGTTTTTCAGCTGAAAAATCAGCCTGAAAATTGGACTCGGTTTATACTCGAGTCAACAGCTTACCTGAGCATTCCGGCAGCCGCACAATCTTTCTCTGTACTGGCGCGTCGGCCTGACGTCACTGCCCGGCGCCAAGCCCGGCTCCGGGCAGTGACGTCAGCCGGCGCGCCAGTAAAGGAATGAGCGCGCGGCTGCTGCAGGAATGCTAAGGATACCGTAACCTTCACAATGCTGCCAGGAAGCCCTTGGATGGAGGAGAGCCCACAGGGAGAAGAGACCACAGGTACAAACTGAAACTGGGTGGGAGGGTGAGGGGGCGTTCAAGATGTTTGGGAACTACAACTCCCAGCATGCTTTATTAGCTGGGAGTTGTATTTCCAAATATCTTGAATGCCAAGTGAGGGTGGCATTCAAGGTGTTTTGGAAACTACAACTCCCAGCTAATAAAGCATGCTGGGAGTTGTAGTTTTCCAAACCATCTTGAATGCCACCCTCACTTGGCATTCAAGATGTTTGGAAACTACAACTCCCAGCTAATAAAGCATGCTGGGAGTTGTTAGTTTCCAAACATCTTGAAGATGCCAAGTGAGGGTTGGAATTCAAGGCAGTGCAGTGAAGAATGCTCTGATTTGTATGTGGGGGAGACCAAACAGCAACTGCATCAACGTATGGCCCAGCACAGAAGAGCCAATTCCTCGGGTCAGGACTCAGCCGTGTACGTGCATCTTAAGGATAAAGGACATACCTTTGAAGATTGTAATGTTAACATATTGGCAAAGGAACGTGACTGGTTCAAGAGAGGTGTTAAGGAGGCCATTTATGTGAAAATAAAGTAACCAAGCCTAAATAGAGGTAGGGGGGTTCGACACCAACTGTCTGCCATGTACAATGCTGTTTTGACACCTTACCCTGGGTGTTCCTATAACACCTCTTAGCCACTATCCAATCACACCCTTAACACCTGGCTGTGATATGCTAATTGAGATTTTCCAGGGTACATAATTGCAACAGATTCTTGTACAAGTCATTCTGAATTGAGAAAGCCAGTCGGATGACATCCCATGGTTATATAGGACATTACTTATTATATAGACATCCCATAGTTATATAGTTATCACCCATAGTTATTAGTTATCCCATATTTAAGAGACATCCCATAGTTGTAGAAATATCCCATAGTTATATAGTTATCCCATAGTTTATAGCTATCCATAGTTATACAGTTATCCCATAGTTTATATAGATAATCCCATAGTTTATATAGATTATCCCATAGTTTATATAGACATCCATGGTTATATAGTTTCCCGAAGTTATATACATCCCCCTAGTTTATAGTTATTCCCATAGTTTTATAGACTATCCCTAGTTATATAGTTATCCCATAGTTATATAGATATCCCAGTTATATAGTTATCCCATAGTTATATGATCATCCCAATTTATATAGTTTTATCCCATGGTTATATAGATATCCCATGGCTATATAGACAGTCCATGGTTATATAGAATCCCATGTTATAAAAAGTTATCATAGTTATATAAGATTCCCAGTTATATAGTTTATCCCATAGTTATATAGATATCCCATATTTATATAGTTATCCAATGTTTATATAGAATCCCATGGTTATATAGATACCGACCCTAGTTATATTAGTAATCCCTATTTATATCAGTTACCATAGTTATTAGATATCTAGTAATATAGTTATCCCAAGGTATATAGACATCCCATAGTTATATAGTTATCCCATAGTTATAACAGTATAATCCCATAGTTATATAGATATATATCCCATAGTTATATAGTATCTCATAGTTATATAGATATGATATCTCATAGTTTATATACATATCTCATAGTTACAAGTTATCCCATAGTTATATGTTTCCCCATAGTTATCTAGATGCCATAGTTTATATATATATATATATATATATACACCAGATTATTAGTTACCCATAGTTATATAGCTATCACATAGTTTATATAGTTATCCATATTATATAGATATCCCATAGTTATTTATAGTTACCATAGATATATATATCCCCATAGTTTATATAGATATCCCAGTTATATAATATCCCAGCTATTAGTTTATCCCATAGTTATATAGATAATCCCATGGTTATATAGTTTAATATAGACTATCCCTAGTGAATATAGCTTATCTCATTAGTTATATAGATACCCATAGTTATAACTTAGATAGTTTCCCATACCATAGTTTTTATAAAAGTTATTGATGATATACCCAAGTTATATAGATATCCCATTTCTTATAAGTATAGTTATTCCATGGATATAAAGTTATATTACCTAGTTATAAAGTTCCTTTCATGATATAAAGTTATATAGACTATCCCATAGATATTGTTATCCCATACGTTATATAGATGATCCCATGTCATATATTTATCCCATAGTTTATATAGATATCGCATAGTTATAATCGTTATTACCATAGTTATATTATCCCATAATATTAGTTATCCGCAATAAAAGTTATTTTAATATAGTTATCCATAGTTATAAGATATCCCCTGTTTATTATAGATCCGTTATATAGATATCCCATAGTTATATAGATATCCCATAGTTATATAGTATTCCATAGTTATATAGATATCCCATAGTTATAATAGTTATCCCACATTTATAAAGTTTATCCATGGATATAGCTATATAGTTTTATTATCCATAGTTTATATAGATATTCCTAGTTATATAGATCTCCATAGTTATATAGACATCCCATTGTTCATAACATTCCCATAGTTTTATGATATCCAGTTATATAACATCCCATAATTATATATAGATATCCCTAGTTATATGAATCCCATAGTTATATAGATATCCCATAGTTTTATATAGACATCCCTAGTTACAAATAGACTCCCATAGTTAATAATAGTTATGCCCATAGTTATATATCGTATATCCTGAGTTATATAGTTTCCCATGTTATATCGATATCATAGTTTTATTATAGTATCCCATAGTTATTAGATATCCCAAAGTTATATAGTTTTATTCCATAGTTATATAGATATCCCATAGTTATATAGTTATCCCACATTATAAAGTTATTCCATGGATAAAGCTATATATTTATCCCATAGTTATATAGATATTCCATAGATTATAATAGTACATTCCAATGTTATATAGACATCCCATGGTTTATAGACATCCAAGTTATAATCGATAATCCCATAGTTATATAGACATCCCATAGTTAATATAATTCCCATCGTTATATAGACATCCCATAGTTATATAGATAATCCCAGATTATACCATAGATTATAGTTATGACCATCCCATAGTTATATAGTTCTCCCATAGTTATATAGATATCCCATAGTTATATATTTATCCCATAGTTATATAGATATCCCATAGTTAATATAGTTCTATCCATAGTTATATAGCTATATCCCAGTATAATAGTTATCCCCATAGTTTATTAGATATGATAGTCCCATAGATATATAGTTATATAGTTAGCCCATAGTTATATAGACTCCCATAGTTACTAGTTATCCATAGTTAATAGACATCCCATATGTTTATATAGGACATCCCTAGTTATATAGTATCCCATTATATAGACCCATCCCATAAGTTATATAGACTCCCATATTTATATGTTATCCCATAGTTTATAGATATCCCATAGTTATATGTTATCCCATAGTTATTAAGATATCCCATAGTTATATAGTTTTTATCCCCTAGTTATATAGATATCCCATAGTTTATGATAGTTAATCCCATATTTATATAGATATCCCATGTTATATAGACATCCCATAGTTATATAGACATCCCATAGTATATCCGACATCACATCAGTTATATAGACATCCCATAGGTGTATATAGACCCCATAGTTATAAATAGACAATCCCATAGTTATATAGTTATCCCATCGTATATACTATCCCATAGTTAAATAGTTTACCCATAGTTTTATATAGATAATCCCATAGTTATATGTTTATACCCATAGTTATATAGAATCCCATAGAATCTATATAGTTTATCCCATAGTTATATAGATATCCCATAGTTATATAGTTATCCCATAGTTTATATAATATCCCATAGATATATCGTTATCCCAAGTTATATAGATATCCATAGTTATATATCAAGTTATATAGACAACCCATAGTTTATATAGACATCCCATGTCAGTGTTTATATAGAACCGATATATATAACCCATAGTTATATAGTTTTTTATACCCATAGTTATATAGATCCCAGTTTTATATAGAATTCCTAGTTATATAGACATTCCATAGTTATATAGTTTAGTCCCATAGTTTAGATATCAAAAAAAAAAACCAAGTTTATATAGTTTATCCATAGTTTAAACCCATAGATATCCCATAGTTATATAGTTATTCCATAGTTATACTAGTATCCAATAGTTTTATATAGTATCCCATATTATTAGATCCTATAGTTAATATAGATCCCATAGTTATATAGATATCCATAGTTAATAGTTATCCCATAGTTTATATAGCTATCCCATATTTATATAGATATCCCATAGTTATATAGTTATATCCCCTAGTTATATAGAAATCCATAATTATATAGTTATCCCATAGTTTATATAGATATCCCATCGTTCTATATTTTATCCCATAGTTATATAGAATCCATAGTTTATATAGTACATCCCATAGTTATATAGATATCCCATAGTTATTATAGATAGTCCATAGTTATAATCAGTTATCCCATAGTTATATAGATATCACCTAGTTATATAAATTATCCCATAGTTATATAGATAACCCCATAGTTAGTATGATACCCCCAGATTATATAGTTATCCATAGTTATATAGATTCCATAGTTATTATTATCCCAATAAAAAAGTTATATGAACTCCCCATAGTTTATATAATACTCCCATAGTTATATGTTTTATCCCATAGTGTATATAGATAGTCCCATAGTTTATGATACCCCCTAGTTATATAAGTTATCCCATAGTTAATATATATCCCGGACATAGTTATCTATATTACCCATAGTTTATATAGATATCCCATAGTATAGTAGATATCCCATAGTTATATAGTTTATCCCATAGTTTATATAGATATCCCATAGTTATATAGATCCCATAGTTTATATGATAGGTCCCATAGTTTATATAATTATACACCCTAGTTATATAGTTATCCCATAGTTATATGAAGTTTTCTCCCATTAGTTATAATAATTATCCCCATAGTTATATAGACGAATAACTCCCATAGTTATATATAGTTATCCCATAGTTATATAGACATCCATAGTATATAGTATCCCATATTTATAGAGACACCCATAGTTATATAGTTATCAAACCCATATTAATAGACATCCCATAGTTGTATATAGTTATCCCATAGTTATATAGACATCCTAGTATATATAATTAGTCCCCTAGCTATATAGTTATCGGCCATAGTTTATATAGTTTAATCCCATAGTTTATTTAGATACCCCATAGTTATAGAGACATCCCATAGTTATATAGACATCCCATAGTTATAATCGTTATCCCATAGTTTATAGTTTCTTTAGTCCCATATTTTATAGATATCCCATAGTTATATAGTTATACCCATAGTTTCGATAGATAGATCCCATAGTTATAGTAATAATCCCATAGTTATATAGATATCCTAGTTATTGATACCCCATAGTTATATAGATATCCCATAGTTTAATATAGACATCCCATAGTTAAAATAAGATTATCCCATAGTTTATATAGTTATCCCTATGTTTGTATGATAGTTAATCCCATCATTATATGACAAATCCCATAGTTATATAATTAATCCCATAGTTATATACATCCCATAGTTATATAGTATCCCATAGTTATATAGATATCCCATAGGTATATAGATAATCCCTATCCCATAGTTATATAGATATCCCATAGTTATATTATCCAATTTTAGTAGATACCCATAGTTATTAGTTATCCCATAGTTATATGAATCCCATAGTTATATAGTTATCCATAGTTATATAGACATCCCTAGTTATGTCATAGATTGACACGCCATAGTATGATGATTCCCATAGTTAATGTTATCCTGATAGTTATATAGATTATCCAGTTATAATAGTTATCCATAGTTAATATAGACATCCCATAGTTATATATTATCCGCATGTTATATAGACATCCTGATGGTCTCATAGACTGACTGTTAACGCTCCAATGCTATGAGTATTACATATTCCCATCCTCCATTGACAAATGTATTGTAATCCCACAGAACATTGTAATATCTCCTGTAAAATGATTTTATCTAATTAAATTTAATTCAATGGGAAGATAATCCCAGCCAGTAAGTAGCAGCCAATCCCTAATCTCCTTTGCCCCCTATAGGCAGTGGGACAGACATTTTCCTAGTTCCCCTTCCATTCCAAGCTCCAGTTTTTATGCCCAGAAGTTCAATTCTCTATCTGTACATGGAATCACTTCAAAATGTTAATGGGAGAAGGTGCATGACTTGGACCCTATCATCTTTATCCTCATCGGGAACCCTGCAACTGCATGGTCACAATATATATATAATAATGAGTTGCTATGAGGTAACACACACTGTGGGTCCCTCTAAATAATGAGTTGCTATGAGGTAAGACACACTGTGGGTCCCTCTGTTAGGGGTTGCCTAGGAGGTAAGACACAACTGTGGGTCCTCTTATAATGGGTTGCTAGGAGGTAGACACACGTGGGTCTCTCTGTATAATGGGTTGCCTATGAGGTAAGGACACACTGAGGTCCTTCGTGTTAATGGGTTGTATGAGGTAAGACACACTGTGGGTCCCTCTGTATAATGGGTTGCTAGTAGGTAAAACACACAGTGGGTCCCTCTGTATAATGGGTTGCTAGGAGGTAAGAAGACACACTGTGGGTCCCTCTGTATAATGGGTTGCTATGAGGTAAGACACACTGTGGGTCCCTCTGTATAATGGGTTGCTATGAGGTAAGAGACACTGTGGGTCCCTCTGTATAATGGGTTGCTATAGTAAGACCACTGTGGATCCCTCTGTATACTGGGTTGCTATGAGGTAAGAGGACACACTTTGGGTCTCTCTGTATAATGGGTTGCTATGAGGTAAGAGCACAAGTGGGTCCTCTGTATAATGGGTTGCTTGAGGTTAGACACACTGTAGTCCTCTGTATAATGGGTTGCTATGAGGTAACACACTGTGGCCCTCTGTATAATGGGTTGCTAGTAGGTAAAACCACACTGGGTCCCTCTGTATAATGGTTGCTAGGAGGTAGAAGACACACTGTGGTCCCCTCTGTATAATGGGTGCTATGAGGTAAGACACCCTGTGGGTCCCTCTGTATAATGGGGTTGCTATGAGGTAAAGACAACTGTATGGTCCCTCTGTATAATAGGGTGCTATGAGGTAAGACACACTGTGGGTGTGTTTGTCGGCCCTCGTGTACAATGGGTGTTGCCTATGAGGTACACGTGGTCCTCTGTTATATGGGTTGCTATGATGTGTGAGAGACCTGTGGGTCCCCTGTGTATAATGGGTTGCTATGAGGTAGAGACCTGGGGTCCCTCGTATAATGGGTTGCTAGGAGGTAAGAAGACACACTGTGGGTCACTCTGTATATGTTGCTATGAGGTAAGACACACTGTGGGTTCCCTCTGGATATGGGTTGCTATGAGGTAAGAGACACTGTGGTCCCTCTGTATAATGGGTTTGATAGAGGTTAAGACAGCACTGGGGGTTCCCGTCTGTATAATCTGTATACAAAGGGTTTGCTATGAGGTCCGGTTATATAGATATCCCATATTTATATAGTTATCCAATGGTTATATAGACATTCCATGGTTATATAGATACCCCATAGTTATATAGTTATCCCATAGTTATATAGTTATCCCATAGTTATATAGATATCCCATAGTAATATAGTTATCCCATAGTTATATAGATATCCCATAGTTATATAGTTATCCCATAGTTATAAAGATATCCCATAGTTATATAGATATATATCCCATAGTTATATAGATATCCCATAGTTATATAGATAGATATCTCATAGTTATATACATATCTCATAGTTACATAGTTATCCCATAGTTATATAGTTATCCCATAGTTATATAGATGCCATAGATGTATATATATATATATATATATATATCCCATAGTTATATAGTTATCCCATAGTTATATAGCTATCACATAGTTATATAGTTATCCCATAGTTATATAGATATCCCATAGTTATATAGTTATGCCATAGATATATAGATATCCCATAGTTATATAGATATCCCATAGTTATATAGATATCCCAGCTATATAGTTATCCCATAGTTATATAGATATCCCATGGTTATATAGTTATATAGATATCCCATAGTTATATAGTTATCTCATAGTTATAACTTAGATAGTTCTCCCATACATAGTTTTTATAAAAGTTATTCTATGGATATAAAGTTATATAGATATCCCATTATTCTATATTTTATCCCATAGTTATAAAGTTATTCCATGGATATAAAGTTATAGTTATCCATAGTTATAAAGTTTCTTCATGATATAAAGTTATATAGATATCCCATAGATATTTGTTATCCCATAGTTATATAGATATCCCATAGTCATATAGTTTATCCCATAGTTATATAGATATCGCATAGTTATATATGTTATTACATAGTTATATAGTTATCCCATAATTATTAGTTATCCATAAAAGTTTTTTAATATAGTTATCCATAGTTATAAGATATCCCCTTTTATTATAGATAGTTATATAGTTATCCCATAGTTATATAGATATCCCAAAGTTATATAGTTATTCCATAGTTATATAGATATCCCATAGTTATATAGTTATCCCACAGTTATAAAGTTATTCCATGGATATAAAGCTATATAGTTATCCCATAGTTATATAGATATTCCATAGTTATATAGACATTCCATAGTTATATAGACATCCCATGGTTATATAGACATTCCATAGTTATATCGATATCCCATAGTTATATAGACATCCCATAGTTATATAGATATCCCATAGTTATATAGACATCCCATAGTTATATAGATATCCCATAGTTATATAGACATCCCATAGTTAAATAGACATCCCATAG
>CM033472.1:198092035-198153677 GCA_019447015.1 Hymenochirus boettgeri | reverse complement strand
TCTGTATAATGGGTTGCTAGGAGGTAAGAAGACCCACTGTGGGTCCCTCTGGATAATGGGTTGCTATGAGGTAAGACACACTGTGGGTCCCTGCTGTATTAATGGGGGGGGCTATGAGGTAAGAGACCACTGGGGTCCTCGTATAATGGGTTGCTATGAGGTAGACCACACTGTGGGATCCCTCTGTAAATGGGTTGCTATGAGGTAAGAGGACACACTGTGGGTCTCTCTGTATAATGGGTTGCTATGAGGTAAGAGACACTGTGGGTCCCTCTGTATAATGGGTTGCTATGAGGTTAAGACACACTGTAGGTCCTTCTGTATAATGGGTTGCTATGAGGTAACACACTGTGGGTCCCTCTGTATAATGGGTTGCTAGTAGGTAAAACACACAGTGGGTCCCTCTGTATAATGGGTTGCTAGGAGGTAAGAAGACACACTGTGGGTCCCTCTGTATAATGGGTTGCTATGAGTAAGACACACTGTGGGGTCCCTCTGTATAATGGGTTGCTATGAGGTAAGAGACACTGTGGGTCCCTCTGTATAATAGGGTGCTATGAGGTAAGACACACTGTGGGTTCCCTCTGTACAATGGGTTGCTATGAGGTAAGACACACTGTGGGTTCCCTCTGTATAATGGGTGCTATGAGGTAAGAGACACTGGGGGTCCCTGTGTAAATGGGTGCTATGAGGTAAGAGACACTGTGGGTCCCTCTGTATAATGGGTTGCTAGGAGGTAAGAAGACACACTGTGGGTCACTCTGTATAATGGGTTGCTATGAGGTAAGACACACTGTGGGTTCCCTCTGGATAATGGGTTGCTATGAGGTAAGAGAACACTGTGGGTCCCTCTGTATAATGGGTTGCTATGAGGTAAGACACACTGTGGATCCCTCTGTATAATGGGTTGCTATGAGGTAAGAGGACACACTGTGGGTCTCTCTGTATAATGGGTTGCTATGAGGTAAGAGACACTGTGGGTCCCTCTGTATAATGGGTTGCTATGAGTTAAGAGACACTGTGGGTCCCTCTGTATAATGGGTTGCTATAAGGTAAGAGACACTGTGAGTCTCTCTGTATAATGAGTTGCTATGAAGTAAGAGACACTGTGGGTCCCTCTGTATAATGGTTTGCTATGAGGTAAGAGACACTGTGGGTTCCCTCTGTATAATGGTTTGCTATGAGGTAAGAGACACTGTGGGTCCCTCTGTATAATGGGTTGCTATGACGTAAGACCCACTGTGGGTCCCTCTTTATAATGGGTTGCTTTGAGGTAAGACCCACTGTGGGTGTCTCTGTATAACGGGTTGCTATGAGGTAAGACCCACTGTGGGTCCCTGCGTAATTCTGCGGCGGCTGTGGGGCGCGTTTGGTCGGTAGGCGTCCTCGGGTGTGCTCGCGTGATCTCTCGGCGTCACAAGGACCAACAGCTCAGCTGTCCTTCACTGGCGAGTCACTTTGCTGGGCGCGCACTTTGCTACCCGCGTCTCCGCTCGTGTTCTGCTCTCTTTGTGTCGTTGTCGTCTAAAACGGAAAAAACACTGGGTAAGGGCGGCTTTGAGTTTGGAGAAATGTAAAAGATCTGACAGACATTCCCTATCCCCTGTGTTCTGATTGTTTTAATGCTCTAATATAGCACATCTAACGAAGCAAACGCTGAATTGCACTGGAACAGCGCCGGGCACTGTCCTTAACATAATCAGAATAATGACCGGTTGGTTTTTAGCGCCCTTGTAACTCCCTGCACAGGAATTAATACCCTGGTAGCTGTGGCCAGAGGGGAGACATGAAGCCCAGTGTAGTGTGAAGGGACTGAGGGGGGCTGGGGCACATCACATTCATTGGGGCATTGAGGGAAAGGGGACTGACTGGCAGCACTGCAACAAAATAATTCACCTGGTAAACCATCGAAACCACCACATTCTAAACACACACACAGAACATACACACACACTGAGCACATACGGACACACACACAGAACACACACACATAGACACACACACACAGACACACACAGAAAACACACACAGAAAACACACACAGAAAACACACATAGAACAGACACACAGAGACAGACACACACAGACACAGACACACACTCACACACAGACACCATAGGGAAATCAATTGCTTCTCTGCAGGTTCTAGTTACAGGACAGACAGACACAATGTAAAGCAAGAAACGAGGGAGACAGACAGACATCAGGACAGCCTGCAAATAGACATGATCTCATATCTAATATATTATTATTATTATTAATTATTATTATTATTATTATTATTATTATATTATATTATTATAGTATATGTTATTAATTGTTATATATTGTTAGTTATTATTATTATTATTATTGTTATTATTGTTATTATTATTATTATTTTTATTATTATTATTATTATTATTATTATTATTATTATTATTATTATTGTTGTTGTTATTATTGTTATTATTATTATTATTTTTAATAATAATGTCATTTCACACATTTCACTGGGTCTTTGGATCTTGTCAGTGTGATAGACATGGATAATGTATTTTACATTTATAGAAATTACAACTGTCAGTATATTTGTATATTAGGTTCAGGTAGTAGTAGCAATAATAATAATAATAATAATAATAATACAAATAATAATAATAATAATGATCGGATTATAATCTCTGTATCTCAAATGAATCTACTAAATAAATACATGCTCCCATTTAACTAAATATCCGTTCGCTGAGAGAAAAGCAACCAATTTACTTTAATAGAAAATGTAACAAAATGTACCACAACGTAACAAGATGTACCTCAATGTAACAAAATGTACCAGTGTAACTATATGTGCCACAATATAACAAAATGTACCACGATGTAACAAAATGTACCATTGTAACAATATGTACCACGATGTAACAAAATGTACCAGTGTAATAATATGTACCACACTGTAACAAAATATACCAGTGTAACAAGATGCACCACAATGTAACAAAATGTACCAGTATAACAAGATGTACCACAATGTAACAAAAAGTACCACAATGTAACAAAATGTATCACAATGTAACAAAATGTACCAGTATAACAAGATGTACCACAATGTAACAAAATGTAATAGTGTAACAAGATGTACCACAATGTAACAAAATGTACCAGTATAACAAGATGTACCACAATGTAACAAAATGTACCAGTGTAACAAGATGTACCACAATGTAACAAAATGTACCACGATGTAACAAAATGTACCTGTGTAACAAGATGTATCACAATGTAACAAAATGTACCAGTGTAACAAGATATACCACAATGTAACTAAATGTAACAAGTTGTACCACAATGTAACAAAATGTACCACGATGTAACAAAATGTACCACGAAGTAACAAAATGTACCACAATGTAACGAAATGTTTCACAATTTTACAAAATGTACAACAATGTAACAAAATGTACCACAAGGTAATAACATTTCACACAAGGTAACAAAATGCAACACAATGTAACAAAAATGTGACAGGATGTAAGTTAAATGTAACAATAATTTAGGTAAAAGGCTGCCAAATCCCGGTCACAGTAATGTATCCAATGTACTGACTGCAAATGGGAATCAGTGTGGAAGGAGCATCATATTGTAACCTGTAAGCCAGCAAAAATAACATAATAACTGGCTATTAATGGCCAATAAAGGCTAATAACTGGCTAGTAATGGCTAATAACTGGCTAATAATGGCTAATAACTGGGTATTAACTGGCTATTAATGGCTAATAACTGGCTATCAATGGCTAATAACTGGCTATTAATGGCGTGTCTGGGGGATACAGTGACACAATACCTTAATAATAACTTCTACTAACTTATTTCAATGGGTTCCACACACACTTCCGATCTATAATAATACAATGCACTCATTACAATTGGAACTAGAACGCTGTGTCGTGTCGGATAAATAGAGGTGTATAGTGATCTAGGATTGGTTAGATAGAGGTTGGTTAAATAGAGCTATATAGATATAGATTGGTTAGATAGAGATTGGTCAAATAGAGCTATACAGATATAGGATGGTTAGATAGAGGATGGTTAAATAGAGATGTATAGATATAGGATGGTTAGATAGAGGATGGTTAAGTAGAGCTACATAGATATAAATTGGTTAGATATAGATTAGTTAAATAGAGATATATAGATATAGATTGGTTAGATAGAGTTTGGTTAAATAGAGATATATAGATATAGATTGGTTAAATAGAGATATATAGATATAGATTGGTTAGATATAGATTGGTTAAATAGAGCTACATAGATATAGATTGGTTAGATACAGGTTGGTTAAATAGAGCTATATAGATATAGATTGGTTAGATACAGGTTGGTTAAATATAGTTATATAGATTGTTAGATATAGATAAATAAAGATATGTGTGTGTGTTAGATTGGGCAGATAGAGTTTGGTTAGTTAGATAGAGTTATAGAGAGACAGATAGATGATAGATAGATAGATGATAGATACATAGATAGATAGATAGATAGATAGATAGATAGATAGATAGATAGATAGATGATAGATAGATAGATAGATAGATAGAGATAGATAGATAGATAGATAGATAGATAGATAGATAGATAGATAGAAAGAGAGAGAGAGAGAAAGAAATAGAGAGAGAGAGAGAGAGATGGAGATTGGTTGATAGATGATAGGTGATAGATAGATAGATAGATAGATAGATAGATAGATGATAGACAGATAGATAGAGATAAATAGATAGAGAGAGAGAGAGAGAGAGAGAGATGATACAGATAGATAGAGAGAGAGAGAGAGATAGATAGATTGATAGATAGATAGTTAGATAGAGATAGATAGATAGATAGATAGATAGATAGATAGATAGACAGATAGATAGATAGATAGATGATTGATAGAGATAGATAGATAGATATGGATAGATAAAATAGATAGATATAAATAGATAGATAGAGATAAATAGATAGATAGATATTGGTTAGATAAGAGATATATAGATAGAGAGTGTTGTATTGCATGTGTTGTATCTGTATATTTGCACAGTTCTGGGTACTAGAGTCAGTTAGATACACTATCTATTGATGTGTACACAGTACAGACAGTAGCAGCGAGCGATCACCCTGTCCCTGCCCTGTGCACACTACACAGCTGTCACTGGGGTTCCTTACCTTGCTAATGCCGACCAGTTTCCAGCTGATGCTTCCTCGGTGTCAGTGGGAAGATGTCTCAGTCCTGGGGAGACGCTGGTTTGGCAGGAGCTGGGGGTTGGTCCCTTTTCCAGCAGACAGTCCCTATGCTAATTAAAACAAACGTGATGCTTAGCCGGAGAGACTGCAGGTGATGATCTCCACTCCCCCTGCCTCTCCCTTTGCACACCAATAGTATTTATAATCACATTACTGGACCCCTCCACTAACCAGGAGACCACTGAATCCAATGACTACTGCTACCCCTTTATTGGGTGTGACTTTCCATCACATGTCTCTCTGAGAGTTTCCATTCATTGTGCCCTGTGCTGTACACAATGCCAGTGCCTCCTCTGGTTTGTTCATCATTTCCTTATTACTACTTTTACTCGATTGAATAACTGTATTTATGGGGGCTGCAGTCTGACCCTTCTCTTTACAGGTCTATATTTTGTCTCTCACTCAGAACCAATCTACTGTGTATTGACCACCCCTCCCACACATAGAGCTGCCTGTCCCATTCTCTCCTACATAGTTCATATTCACAGTTAAAAAAAACCATCAAAATTCTGTGCTAATATTATAATGACAAATGCCAATCAATAATCCCTGGATTGTGCTAGGGTGTGTGGTGTACAGCTGACCCCCTCTACAGTGTAATACCAGTGTTAATACCATGCCTGGCCATATGCCAGTCATAGATCACATTTGGAGCTATTAGTGAGCACAGACATATACATACACTCCAATGTTTCTATTTTAATCAAACAGTCTAGCAGGGCCGTGAAGTAAACAAACAAATATTTACTCATCTAAAGAATATGCTAATGCTGAACACATTGAGAGTCTCTGTTCTAAAACATAAATATGGTACTACAAACACTCTCAAAAGCATAGTACACACCATGCAATATCCTGGCCCAATCGAACAATAGTTCAGTGTATCGATCGAAATAATTGCATGGTATTTTGGATGCGTCCGACGGTACATTTGTCCGAATCGGATGAACGCACGATTGGACATGTCAGAAAAACCACGGCCAATCATGTTGTACTCTACTGTCAGACACGGCAACTATGCTTTAGGAAAAGGAACAGCATTTTGTAAGTGTTGATATAGTGTGAAGGAATGAATGGATAAAATATATATGTCCTGGGTAGATTAGTAAATCATGGTAATATCACTATAATATATTTCCCTCCTTGTACATTTATCTCAGTGAAAGGTTTCTGATTATTAGGCAAAATATATTAGCGGTACAGAGCCCAATAGCAATGAACTTGCAAATGAGAGCCCAGGACTTTAACAGAAGGTGGAGCTAAAAGTGCTGCATTCTGCTGCAAGAGGTATAAACAAAAAAGTGTTTTCAATGTAAAGCTGGGTACACACGATGAGATATTTCGGTCCAATCCAGTGTATCGGACGATCGGACCGAAATTATTGCATCCGAATGTGCCCATGTCCGATCGGCCGTTCGTCCGAATCGGACGAAAGGACGATCGGACATGGTGGAAAACCTCGTCCGATCGTGCGGTCCTCTATGGACCGCACGATCGGTCGCGGTAACTATCGGACGCGGCTGCTTTTGCCGTGACCAACAGTCCTTCTTCCTGGCCGACCGGTCGAAAGTATCGAACGGTCTATCAGGAGGAGAAATCGGTAGGTGTGTACCTAGCTTTAGGCAACAATCCCCACCCAATGCACCAGAGTTAATCTTTGTTGCCCTTTAATTTATTTGTTTATGTTAGAAAATTCCCTAAAACTCCAATCAATCAGTAAAAAATGCAACTGTCTCTTCAACATAAAATTTGAATTCATCACTACATTTAAATCTGAAATCATTTCCAGGGTAATTTATGAGGAGACAAAGGATGGGTGCAGTTCTCTTTTACGGGCAAAAAGTTGCACTAACCGATTTACGTTTGGATAGCTCGACTTTGACCATTGGTTTGTGGAGGGTGCGCAAGTACCAGAAGAGACACACCACAGCCGTCGCAAGCCCATTTACCAGGGACAGTGTACGTAAGTATTTAACACCAGCTGACAGCTGGCTTTAAATACATACATGTGGGTGAGCCGCACAGCCTCTGGTAAATCTGCTATTTAGATTTGCCCAGAGCAATTGCTTCCCTGGGTGAATCTCCCTGTTCATGTTTGTATGTATAGTTTATTTTTTAAAAGATGCTACTTGTGTTCAAAGTTAAAAATAAATACATACATAAATATGTATGTATAAATATCATATACAAATTTCTTATCTAAGAACATTTCCTCAATACAGGAGGAACGCTGTGCTTGTCAAATAGCTTACAATTCACTGTGTTTTGAACCTCATTTGAAATGTACTGAACCTAACCTTAGTTGCACTATATCAACTAAAACTTACAAAGAAGGGTGACGTATTGTGCTCAAAGTTACTGCTATAACTCAATGCTGCGATCAAAGGAAATTCCAGAAGAGATAAAAATAACAACCTTTTGAAAATATAGTACAGAAAGGGTCACATATCTATCAGGTTGAGGCTCTTCCCATAAGTGGTCAATAAATTCAGGGATTCATGGACAAGTCATTCAGGTAGTGACAAAATGTTCCATAAAAAATACATGCAAATAAAACACGAGTGTTAAAGCAATTGTACACTGAAAAAATGACTTTGTCTCATTTCAGTCTATAAATGAATACATATAAGCAGCACTTTGATGTGTTTGTGTTGCTGCATGACTTCAGTATAGTACTTGTTTTGCTCAAGCTTAGTCCCCCAGGCCCCCGCCAGACTATCTGACCGCTTGTGAGACCAAGCATGCTCAGTAATCCATGAGGCAACATTGGGTATCAGCCCATAGCAATATACTGGGTCACACATGTGATTTCTTATAAATGTCTTTAAAGGGATATTCCCACCCAAAATATCTTTGTCAGTAACCCCAAAACATGTAGGGTAACTATCGGACGCGGCTGCTTTTGCCGTGACAACAGTCTCTTCCTGGCCGACCGGTCGAAAGTATCGAACGGTTATCAGGAGGAGAAATCGGTAGGTGTGTACCTAGCTTTAGGCAACAATCCCCACCCAATGCACCAGAGTTAATCTTTGTGCCCTTTAATTTATGTTGTTATGTTAGAAAATTCCCTAAAACTCAATCAATCAGTAAAAAATGCAACTGTCTCTTCAACATAAAATTTGAATTCATCACTACATTTAAATCTGAAATCATTTCCAGGGTAATTATGAGGAGACAAAGGATGGGTGCAGTTCTCTTTACGGGCAAAAAGTTGCACTAACCGATTTACGTTTGGATAGCTCGACTTGACCATTGGTTTGTGGAGGGTGCGCAAGTACCAGAAGAGACACACCACAGCCGTCGCAAGCCCATTTACCAGGGACAGTGTACGTAAGTATTAACACCAGCTGACAGCTGGCTTTAAATACATACATGTGGGTGAGCGCCCACAGCCTCTGGTAAATCTGCTATTTAGATTTGCCCAGAGCAATTGCTTCCCTGGGTGAATCTCCCTGTTCATGTTTGTATGTATAGTTATTTTTTAAAGATGCTACTTGTGTCAAAGTTAAAAATAAAACATACATAAATATGTATGTATAAAATCATATACAAATTTCTTATCTAAGAACATTTCCTCAATACAGGAGGAACGCTGTGCTTGTCAAATAGCTTACAATTCACTGTGTTTTGAACCTCATTGAAATGTACTGAAACTAACCTTAGTTGACTATATCAACTAAAACTTACAAAGAAGGGTGACTATTGTGCTCAAAGTTAGTGCTATAACTCATGCTGCGATCAAAGGAAATTCAGAAGAGATAAAAATAACAACCTTTGAAAAATAGTACAGAAAGGGTCAATATCTATCAGGTTGAGGCTCTTCCCATAAGTGGTCAAAAATTCAGGGATTCATGGACAAGTCATTCAGGTAGTGACAAAATGTTCCATAAAAAATACATGCAAATAAAACACGAGTGTTAAAGCAATTGTACACTGAAAAAATGACTTTGTCTCATTTCAGTCTATAAAGAATACATATAAGCAGCACTTTGATGTGTTTGTGTTGCTGCATGACTTCAGTAATACTTGTTTTGCTCAAGCTTAGTCCCCAGGCCCCCGCCAGACTATTGACCGCTTGTGAGACCAAGCATGCTCAGTAATCCATGAGGCAACATTGGTATCAGCCCATAGCAATATACGGGTCACACATGTGATTTCTTATAATGTTCTTTAAAGGGATATTCCACCCAAAATATTTGTCCGTAACCCCAAAACATGTAAGTAATGATGCACTGAATCCCATGTACATTTGACCACTGATAATTAAGCTATTCGGATAGAAAAGGGTTCGACTAATGTTTCTAATGAAACATTAGCCAAAGGGGGGAAAAAATTAGCTAAAGGGAAAATGCCCCTTAAAATGTCCCTTTAATATTACGTTGAACATAAGTCAGATCACCATTACATTGAGCAGTATTCAAGGACTGTGAATGAAAGTCTGGTAAATATTGACAACGGTGGGTTGCCAATCTGTTACACAAATAAATACAAGGGTCTGATATAGTGGATAATGCACCCCCAACTGTAAATTAAATGAATATTAGAAGTCACCAAGGAGTTCCGTGACCATATAAAAGTGCACGGAACTACAAGGTGACTTCTAATATCCCTTTAATTTACAGTTCGGGTGCATTTATTATAACCTACCCCTTTGTAGCTTCTGGTTTCCTTCTCCTCCTGGAACTGTAAGATTATAATTTTGTTTGATTACATTGTTTAAAAGGTTCATTATAGCTTAAAGCAAGTTGCATTAAATACCAAAGCTTAACACAAAGCATCTTGATAACTAGCTAGAATATGTATGGAACCTTCTAGACCGCTTTTCAGCTGACTGCAGGGAACGCTTTTTGTCCACTGATTTATATCTGTAACACTAGTGACAGGTTTAACACATAATATAAACCTAACTCTTACAAGATGCTGTTTAACATAAGACTCCATATTACATTATAACGCACAGAAAACACTCCATCTGTTTAACAACAATGAAATCTCGTTTTATTTGTATGCAGCATTTTTTAGTTCCAAATCCGCTGACATAGGTACAGGAAAATCTTGTTTAAAGGGGAGACGGGGAATTACATTCATCTTCTGTTCCATCAAATTCTATCTTGCATTTGATAAAGTGCCAACATTTTCCCTAGCTCGGAATATTAAGGGAAAATAGTTGAACTGATGCAAAAAACAGAAACAAATTAGGACAAATGCTCAAAGGGGTCATATGCAGAGAGTTCATGTGCAGAGACTTTAGGGTAGAGGATGGGCAAGGGGAAAGAGTAAATAGCAGCCTAATTAACCATTATATGAAGGTTAGTAGTGCAAAGCTGGTGATGATGAGTTTATGTACTAGAAAAACAAAACTTAGAGGACGACATGTTATAATGTTGAAGAGTATCAATATGTTATTACACATGTACATGTTGGGAATAGTAAAGACAAGCAATGGGTAGTGTGATTAAAACCACTTTGGGTGTCCCTGCTTATATCTCTTCTTTATTGTGATTGGTCAGTAGCTAGTTATCATCTTATAACCCACAGCCAGTTAGCACACAATAATTGTCCCAGGAATTTACTAGCTTCTGGAATCCTGAAACAGCATTTCCACTGATTCAAGCTTACATTTCTATTAAGAGAAGTATAGGCTATATTAAATTCTTAGTCGCTTATATACATTATTCTACAGGCAAGAACCCTCAATAGGTCTTGTGAAAAAGTGGTGCAAACTTTGGACAGTGCTATTAATCTACAGCAACCAATCAGATGATATCAATTGTTTTGTAACTGTAGTAGACCAGTAAAAAGTAGCATTTTATTGGTTGCTGCAAATTAACAGCAGAGGCAAATTTTTGCACCTCCTAAAGTTACTCTAATGGGTAACTGTGGTCCAAAAACAACTTTAGGTATATTGGCAGGAGTATTTTTTGCAATTTACTTACATTATTTTTTATTACATAGTTTTGAAGATATTTACATTTTTATGTGTTATACGGTAGCAGCATCACCAGATCCCCTGCACTTCCTGCTCTAAAACTACGTGACAGTTCCTCTTCCCTGTGGCTCCTCCCTCTTCTCCTTCAGTCACTGTAACTCGATCTCTTCCTGGTAAATGTATCAGAATTAATACCAGAGTTTCAGGGCTACAAGGTTTTATGAGAGGGAGTTGATTTTAACCCTCTCCTTTTAGTTTATAAAACATATTGTATTGTTTTTCCATGCAAAATGCTCTATATATCTCACAGCACCTTGAAATAGTTTAAGAGCATATCCAACCTTAAAACAAAATAACTGGTAACTGGTAACTCCCCAACAACTATGTTTAGCAGTTTATTACATGCATTTGTAACCAGATATCGTTTAATGATACATTCTATTCCTTTCTGGCTCAATGAGCTTTGAGCATCAGCATGTACAGCATGTGCATTAACTTTGATGTCAGTGTTCACAGCCTAGAGTGACTGCATGAAGGGAGGGACCAGCTTACTCTGCTAGAATGGGAACAATAATTATACCTTAATATCTGGTTAGCAATGCATATAATAAAGTGCAGTTGGGGGCAGATAAGTGACAAACAACCCGTTTTTTTTTTTGTTTTAAGGGTGAACACGCCCTATAAGTCACATGCAACAGACACTGACATCAAATTGCGATGGGCATATAGTATGGAAGGCATGGCCTGGGTGACATCACAAAGTAGGAGGGGGATTAGCAAAAGTCCAAATATTTTGGCTTGGCAGACATTCCTGGTGCTGTGCTTTTTGTATAACATTTAAAGACAACTGTAGTAAATGACCTATATAGTGTACACCCATATTTTAAATAATATTCACAAATAAAACACTATTAATATTTGGTATGTGCTGGTTGAAGGGTTTATAAGCGAGTGTTAAAGTGATTATGATTATGACAAGAGCCTTTAGAGAGTTGAAATGTGTTAATGTCTGCTTAGAATAAAAGGCACAATATACATAGTAACATAGTAACATAGTAATTAAGGTTGAATAAAGACATTCGTCCATCAAGTCCAACCTATTCACTTTTTTTTAACCCTACCTAACAGTTGATCCAGAGGAAGGCAAAAAACCCCAGCTAAAAAGGGGGGAAAAAATTCCTTCCTGACTCCAAACGGCAATCGGAAAGTATCCCTGGATCAACCAGATCTATATGCATTAATACCAGTAATTCACAATATTTTTTAGTTTTAGAAACTTATCCAGGTCTTTTTTAAAGTTATTCAATGAACTTGCCATTACCACCTCTGCTGGACATTGAGCAGTATTCAAGGACTGTGAATGAAAGTCTGGTAAATATTGGCAACGGTGGGTTGCCAATCTGTTACACAAATAAATACAAGGGTCTGATATAGTGGATAATGCACCCCCAACTGTAAATTAAATGAATATTAGAAGTCACCAAGGAGTTCCGTGACCATATAAAAGTATGAGGCCACAGGCAGAGTACCTTTTATACAGGGCACGGAACTCCAAGGTGACTTCTAATATCCCTTTAATTTACAGTTCGGGGTGCATTTATTATAATCTACCCCTTTGTAGCTTCTGGTTTCCTTCTCCTCCTAAAACTGTAAGATTTGTATGCAAATTTTTTCCCTATTCCACGTATGTGTATTTGAGTGCTGGATTCTTTTGTATAATATATGATGTGCTGTTCCTCTGTGTACCACTCCTTAAAGCATTTTAAATGCGCAGCATAAACAGTATATTTATATATATATATATATATATAGATAGATAGATAGATAGATAGATAGATAGATAGGCTGAGAACTATGGAATTATAAATGTTTTTAAATGGATATTCCCACCCAAAATATCTTTGTCAGTAACCCCAAAACATGTAAGTAATGATGCACTGAATCCCATGTACATTTGACCACTGATAATTAAGCTATTCGGATAGAAAAGGGTTCGACTAATGTTTCTAATGAAACATAGCCAAAGGGGGGGAAAAAATTAGCTAAAGGGGAAAATGCCCCTTTAAAATGTCCCTTTAATATTACGTGAACATAAGTCAGATCACCATTACATTGAGCAGTATTCAAGGATGTGAATGAAAGTCTGGTAAATATTGGCAACGGTGGGTTGCCAATCTGTTACACAAATAAATACAAGGGTCTGATATAGTGGATAATGCACCCCCAACTGTAAATTAAATGAATATTAGAAGTCACCAAGGAGTTCCGTGACCATATAAAAGTATGAGGCCACAGGCAGAGTACCTTTATACAGGGCACGGAACTCCAAGGTGACTTCTAATATCCTTTAATTTACAGTTCGGGGTGCATTATTAAATCTACCCCTTGTAGCTTCTGGTTTCCTTCTCCTCCTAAAACTGTAAGATTGTATGCAAATTTTTCCCTATTCCACGTATGGTATTTGAGGGCTGGATTCTTTGTATAATATATGATGTGCTCTCTGTGTACCAATCCTTAAAGCAGTTTTAATGCGCAGCATAAACAGTATATTTATATATATATATATATATATATATATATAGATAGATAGATAGATAGATAGATAGATAGATAGATAGATAGATAGGCTGAGAACTATGGAATTATAAATGTTTTTTTCTCCCAGTACATGACTAGCATCATGATTCTGGATGTAGATTCACAGAAAAGAAATATACCTTTAAACAAGGACATATAAGCACTGCTAGAGATTCTAAAACTGCCCAACACTGATCTTTCTGCAGGCCATGACTGAATCATAAAATGATCTGCTGCAACATTTTGACAGATCCTAAAACTGCTACTGCCCTACTTTAAGCTTTTTACAGGGCATTTATAGAAAAACTGTCCAGCTCTGTAGCGGCTGCAACAAATTTACAGATCCGCTTCATTTTAGCAACACTGCTAAACTTCCACAGAAACTGGAATTGGCCTACTTTAATGGTGTTCCGGCACATTTATAGAATTTAAAATTACCTGCATTGCAGGTTTGCAGCTCATTTATGATCCCAATACATAAATAAAAATGTCTCAGGAGTGGTGTAAGACATGATACTATTGGGTCTCCAGCAAAAGAAAGAAATAAAATGAATATTTGTTGTGATTTTGTAAGTAATTAATGTTTTCATAAGAAATTGGCTAAAGCAAGCCTAACAACACAGAAAAAACGAACATCTTAGATAATGTTTTAATGTGAATTACATCTTTTTCTAGGCTGAATCATAGAGAAATCTGTCAATACCCAATAGATAATAAAAGTTACCATAGCAGTTTCTTATACAAGGTCATAAAGACCAAAACGTCGCTGATTAGATGGGGAAAATACCCTATGAGTGCACTGAGCATTTATTCTTCATTAATTACTGTATATATATATATATATATATATATATATACAAACATAGAAAAGATAATCAATGCACATTCCTAGGCCCCATACAATATCATATTATCTGCACACTGGCATGGTTTATAAACAAAGGGGTTTTAGTATACATTACTGTGATCACATGAATGAAAAGCCTTCCAACCACGGCAAGGTAACCCCAGTACAATTCTTGTATTGTATATATATATATATATATATATATATATATATATTAGCAAAATTTCAGTGTTTTGTACAATACAAAAGAAGATTAAAAACAAATCCAATCAAATCCTAGACTGATAAAGCATTTGTTGATTTTATTACAGCACTCAGCTGTTTTGGATAGGGGTCTATCAGTTCGGTACATTTGGACTTGGCAATAGAGATGTTCGAAAGTCTTACGTTTTGTTTTGATTTACGGATCTCGGAAATAAACCGAAAATCCAAAAACCGGAACTGACTTTCAAGGTTTTCGATTATGTGCCTAATGTATAGATGTATGTTGATTACTGGGAATTCCACAGTGAAAATTAATGAAGAAAAAAAGTGTATTATAGAAGTGGAGGGCTGAAGGCCAAAAATAAACATAAAATGGCCCCTGAACTATTTGATAATACTTTAGAAATGATATTATTAGGAAACTAGTATCTAGCCTCTAGAACAGGGTATCAGCATTGCTATATGGAAAATATCAAAAAGGGTATTTAAAAGGCCAGTCTTTCTCAAAAATGGGAGCCAGGAACTTTCTGTGGCTGTTAGCTGAATTATGTTCCCAGGTGCTACCCTAGTTAGTCCTCTACCGGGGACCTGCTATAGCACAAGCAAGGAAAGAACTAGGGTGCACACTTATAATCTGGTGATTCCTTTTATTTCTGCATCATAAAATACAACATTTCGAGAACACTTTGTTCCCTTTATTTAAAAGGCCACAACTTCACAGAGTGTAAAAAAGCTACCTGTAACTTCACACTGACCACTGGGAGTCCCTCTAACTAGAAGACGCTGGGAGGCACAACTGTTCTTTACCTCCCCCCAGATGTCCTCATGCAGTCAGACAATAGCAGATTCTGGGTGCTATATAGCAAAGCCACAATTATTTTATTTATTTTGTTAGGAGAGCCCAATTAATGTTCTTTCTATTTCTTCCTCTTCCGTTTTATTCTTGCGTTTACTTTGACTATATCTCATCCCACAGTTTTCCAGGTAGAGACATAAAATTTGGTACAGACGTGTGGGTCATATAGGAGGAATGTGATGTTACCTAGCTATGGAATTCGCTTGAACGATACTGTGTTATCAGCGAATTTCAGGCCATTTTTCCCATAGACTATAATGGGAACAATTCTTAAATGGGTATATTTCGAGGTTTAAGGGTCATGTGATCCAATCAGTTTGTTTTATGGTCATAAACACAAACGCTGATACCCCCAACCCCCCACACACCTGTGACACAGGTACACACACCTACTGACATACCCTTCCATTCACATGGCAGCCATACTTAAAGTGTGACTATAGTCAAAAAAACTCATTTTGATCAATCATCAATAAAAGTTAGTTTTATAGTCATACATGTGAATATACATAGTATAAATGTGTGGAGGAGCTACAACATGTCCATAATTTGGGTATAGCGACTAACCGTTCCAATCCTGAACTTATGGTTGTGCTAGGGGAATAGTTAAACAATCCGAACAGTATAGAAAAAATAGACCCCATATAATAGCACCCACCGCTTTTGAGGTGCCCCATATTATTAGGCCAAACTGCCAATTTATAACCACAACTTTAATCAGCAAAATTCATCACAAAATACCACATGGAAAAAGTAGAGCTGTGCTGGAGATGAAATCAGGGGTAGATACCCTATGTCCAATCTGATCATTAATCAAAAAAGTTTGTTTTTTTATCCCCCAACCTGACACAGGTACACACCTTCTGACTTACATGCCCATTTCCATAGCAGCCATGCTTAAAGGGAAACTTTAGCAAAAAACTAATTTTGACCAATCATAAAAAAGTTAGTTTTTACCCCCTCAACCTGACACAGGTACTACAGTATAGTAAAAAAAAATCACCAGTGTCCTTTCATTGCCATAGCAAGATTATTGAGTTTTAAAACCTGCAGCACAGACACACACTCCCTTAAAAAATGCAGCCTTTAAAGCTAAATTCAAAGTTAATACTTAAACTTTCCCTTTCTAGATTTATTCTAGTTTGAAAATAAAGCTGTTTCTTAAGAATTTATGACCGGATTTATGGATTTAGCAACTATCTTAATTTAACATATAATTTTGTATAAATGTATTAGACTACATCAGTGTTTATTATTACATTAGATCTCTCATTTCTCTCTTCCAAACTACGGACAAAAACACACCTTGGAACCAATGTGGATTCCACAACACGACTGGCACTACAGATGTTAAAGTGAATAAATTAATGCTCACGTGTTGTTGCCAATGCAGCTTACAGCTCATGTAGTTTTAAAGAGCCTTGTGAGCATGTGCACCTATTGACCACACCCCCTGACTACACTATTTATAAATAATTAACACAGTGGTTTTACAAACCTCTAAAACAGACTTAAAGCTGGCTACACACACTACAGATTTTTGAAAGATGACAGACAGGATCTGCAAGATCGCTCTCCCTATGCATATCATAGGGAGAATGCTCGGGACTGTGTGTTTCCCTCGGCCGCAGCAGACTCCTCTATAGGAAGTATTCCACGGCTGAGGGAAATTTTCCCTCTTTTCCGTGCGCTCCTTCGGAAAAGTAAAAATCAGCAGGTACAGTAAGAATTAGCAGGTACACACAGCACCGATAAAGCCCTGATACCGTCACATCCGATGTGTACCAAGCTTTGAGATAATATATATTCCCGTGCCTTATACTTTTATGGTCACATGACTACTTGGTGACTTCTAATATCTTTATATTTTAACATAAATGAAAGTATTATTCATGCAGAAAAATGTCTTGGCATAATTAAAATATAACAAAGGTATAATTCAACATGGGGGCGACCTTTAAAAGGGGCATGGCTAAAAATGGTGGTGTGCTGAGATCCTTGCTGTCCATGATAACTCTTTAATAAATGCCTTTCTTGGAATTCCTGCTCTTGGACCTAAAACCATAGGAATTCATTTGAAGCAAGCAGATTTAAATTTAAAACTGAATTATTACTGATAGTTTATTTGCAAAAACTTTGTTAGTTTTAGTTATAAACTTTAAAAATACAAACACATCTTGTGAACTAAAACGTCCAACAGGGTGCACTGCTGTTAAACAATGCTTGTTGTTTTGCCTCATTTTTAAAAAATACATTTGGTTACAGTGTGTAAAATGTCAGTTTTCTTGTTGCAATAGATAAAGGCAACAGGAAGCAATTGTAGTTATTTTTAGATGGTCGGAACACCATTATTACAGTTAATGTGCTGGGAACTGACAATGCATTTGAATTTCACATGCTATTTTACTTCCAGTTTGTTTAGTGCTTATAATGTACAAGGGTCAGACAAACCAACTAGGACCCCAGGACTCCTGTTGGCTCAGTCACTCATGAAGAAAGGATGAAAAGTGAAAGTGAAACAAGCAGAAATAACAGAAAGTTGAAATTATTAGAAAATAAGGCAAATATAGGAAGGGGAGTGGTGCTTGTGTATTTCAAAGAAGTGAAATGGAGAACATCTCAATGGGAACCTATGTGCTCTCCTGTGGTGTTTGTTTAAAAGGCTGAAACACTATTATCTAGACATGCACAACTCCGTTCATCGTGTGTAGGCTTTATGTAAAGGAAAAGCTTTAATAACAAATGTGGTGCTCTATAATGACAACCAGAGATCTAAGCGCCATCATGAAGGACCCCTAAAGAAGTTTACAATAAAGAGAACTAAACAAGGATTTAAGACTGGTGGATAAAACATCAACCGATAGAAGAATAAAGTTCTACACCAAAACAAGAGGAAAATAAATGTTATAAGGGCAGAAGAGATAGCCAACTAAGCAGGTGATGGTAAAGACATGAAAGTTGTAGACAGCTTTAGCCTTCTTGAATCAATTATTAACAATAAAGGATCTAGAACTCAAGAAATACATGAATGAAGATGAAAGACTTAGAAAAGATGTTCAAATGTGTTTGTAAAAAAACAACAACTGTTGTTGGTAAAGATGTTTGAATTTACTTAGGACCGGTGTTTTTCGGGCTTACTGCTATGCTATGAGAGAGACAGGGGGGTTTCTTTAAATTTTAATAGCAAAAATTTTGTTCTGCCTATTCCATTGTTGTAACATCTTACATTCTAATAAATATTTATATGAATAATATATCATAAATGTGGTGAAACGTTAAATTACAATTACATTTAAATGACATTACAATTACATTAAAATTCTGTTTCAGCGTACATTGTGAACGTCTTGCAATGTTATACATTTCACGGCTGAGAATTATCAGTGCAGATTTGCCTTCAAAACCAAGATTTAATTGCTCAGCGTACGTTGATTTTATAAATTATAGAAATATTGCCTTAAAGGGCATGTCCGCCCTTAAAACAAAGAACTGATGACTTAGCCCCCAACAACCCCTGCAACCTCAACTGCTATTTGAACAATTTATTACATGCATTTGTAACCAGATGATTAATAATTTGTTGTCCTCCGTACTGGAAAATTTATCTGCCTTCTCCCTCTGCTCAATGAGCTTTATATAACGAGCATGTGCAGAGGAGACAGAAGGAGATACCGCAGTCAATCATTGGCTATAACATCAGCAGTCGGAAGGTGAGTTCGTAGTGTATGGGCACCTTAAGCCGAGCAGTAATCTGTCATAAACCTGTTTGTGCAGTGGCTGACAACTCCTCCACTCATCCCCCAGCCCTCCCTCCCTCTCTAAATGCACACATGTGAGTAAAAACCAGATGTATGTATGTATATGTTTATTAATATAGCGCCACTTGAACTATCTATGTATTTATCCCCCTTGTATAACAATAAAGTCATACAAGGGGGATAAATACATAGATAGTTCAGTACATAAATATATAAATTAAATAAATAAAAGTGCTAGGGCTTTGCCACAAGAGGTAATGAGGTCCCTGCCCCGTAGAGCTTACAATCTAGTAACACACAGATACAATGGAATGGGTATAAGACATATGCAGTGCAAATAAAACAATTAAATACTGTGCTGGTTACCAGATAGGTAGGATGTAAGGGTAGATTTAAATCTGCTAATTGAGGTTTCTTGACATAGAGAGAGGGGAATAGAATTCCAGAGGACGGGAGCTACAAGAGAGAAAGGTTAAAGGCGAGAGGAAGCGGTCCGAGTGGGGGGTCTGTACAGGAACTGGGGAGACTAGAGAGGAAATATAAGGAGGAGTAGCAAAGCAAAGGGATTTAAATGTTAGGAGAAGGAATTTGTACTACCTAATGCGCTGTTTAACGGGGGGCCAGGTTGTTGTCCGATACAGAGATTTTGGATCCGGTTTATTAGAGAGCAAAACAATATGTGTGGCAGAAGTATAGACTGAAGGGGAGAGAGGTGGGAAGCAGGAAGACCAGAAACTAGTAGGTTGCAATAGTCCAAGCGATGAGAGCATGTATAAGCATAGCAGTGGTCGGGAGAGAAAGGAACCTGCAGATTTTGGCTATATTGCGAAGGAGGAAACGGCAGGTTTTCACAACATAGTTAATATGGTTAGAAAAGGAGAGAGAGGAGTCAATAATTACCCCTAGGCAGTGTGCAGATTGGATAGGGGAAATGGGGGTATTATCAACAGAGATCGAGAAAGATGGGACAGGACCAGGTTTAGGTGGAAAAACGATCAGTTCAGATTTAGAAAGATTTAATTTGAGGTAGCGTTGAGACATCCAGGAGGAGATGGCAAAGAGGCAGTCGGAGACACGTGATTGGATGTCAGGAGTTAGGGTAGGGGTGGACAAGTAGATTTGTGTATCGTCTGCATATAAATGATATTTGAAGCCAAAAGAGGTAATAACATAATAACATTTCCTTGTTATAGAGGTAATAACAAGGAAATAGTGTAGAGGGAGAACAATAAGGGTCCAAGAACAGACCCCTGCTGGACCTCCACACAAAGAGGAACCGGAGAAGAGGTATTGCTAGCATAAGATACTATATGAGTAAGTTCTATCAGAGAGATAGGATAGAAAGCAGGATGCCACTTCATTCCAAATGCCCAAAGAGTGAAGTAAACGCATAAGGAGGGAATGATCGACTGTGTCGAAAGCAGAGGAGAGGTCAAGGAGGATAAGAATAGAAAAGTGACCTTTGGCCTTTGCAACCTGCAGATCAGATACAGGGAGAAGAGTGTGGAGTCTGGGAAACAGTGCATTTTAGAAAGTTCTCCACTTGTCTTAGACAAAAGAACAGGACTACTTCTACCTCTATGGCAAACAGAGCTTTAAAATAGACAAGGTGGTTGAAGCTCTACACATAGTGTTCGATTTTGGTAACCCTCAAATTGTCCATAACCCTTGAATGTAGCATGCAGAAACCTGACAATTGTCTGATCGTCAAGAAAGGTGGTGTTTAAACAAGATTTGGTGATGTGTTCCCCAGGTGCCAAAGCCATTTACATTAAGTTACCATTGCTATTTTATCTGTATTTTATCCAAACTTTTTGAACTATTTCTCCCCATTGACGTTAATGGGTATGTTTTCAAACTACCGAACTTTTACTGAAGTTCGGAAAAAAAACCCCGAAATTCAGGAAGTTCGTCCATCTCTATAAATCAGTCACAGGAATAAAGGTCCATAAACACGTTCGGTCAAAGGGCCCTTCCTGCTTGGTCAGCACAGACGTTCGGTCGGGCATTGCTGATGATCTGCTGGGTCAGATCATCAATGTTGCCTGATCCAGTGCTCAGTTACTGATACTCAGCTGAAATGGCTGGTCATAATCTATTGTGCATCTCGGGTCGTTGTGTGTATGAAGCTTAAAACACAAAAATAGAAGCAGATACAGAGATGTTGCAACAGAAAAACAAACAGTGCAGTCAACTGAAGGAAGTGTCTTCTCACAAATGACATTCAAATAACAGAAATAAAGTAAATGAGTTGGACCAGCTACAGTCTTAAATGGAGATCAGGTCAGCAGGAATCCCTCTTAATTTAGATACATGTCCTATGATTATGATGTGGGCGAGAGGAATTAATGAAGCGTGGAATCAGTTCAATCTTAGCATTTAATGAAAGCCAGAATGTTAAGTGTCATTGATCAAAACGTTACGTTTTCTTTAGAGCATTAAACAAAGCAGTGAACAAATTGTGACTTAAGGACCAAATATTAGGTCCTTTTATAATTTATTTAGAAACAGAATGAGACTAGTATGCGTTTCTTCATGAAGAAAACACGACCCCACACCAATACCACCCCCTCCAGCGTAGAAAGCACAAGGTGAAATCCCCATGTTGCATCTAAAAACAGAAAATAAAATTCTGACTTGACCCTTCAGACAAATTATTGCCGTATTTGTTCTACCTTGAAGCCCATGTCACAATTGTGGACATTTTTTAAAACCCCTGCTGGATAAGTTGCAATTGTGTGTGAGAGATACACAGGATTTCCTTTGTAAATTGAAAATTGTTAGGGATTTAGTATGAATTGATGTTATGGTTACTATTGATGTGTAGAAAATTCTTCATTTTAAGCTATTCATAAAATGTTCTTGGGCAATTAAAATGTGCTTTCTTGACCACAATTGGGGAGCAACTCCTGTCCAAATGCTTCCAAGTGTACCCTACAGATATAGCTATTTAACGACCTTCACTAGAGGTTTCTGAAATAGAAATTAAAACAACCCCTTTGGTTCCCTGAGAGGTTGCTAGGGGGTCATTAGTAGTGACACTATATAGACCCACTCTTGTGATGCTATTGGAATGCAGTTTTTAAATAGATATATGTATTGGTCTATCAGTTACTTTAGGAGAAACATAAACCAAACTTTTATTTAACTAGGCGGTCCCCTAGAGATAAAAATTATTTCAAGGTCTCTGCAAGCGTAAAAAGGTTGAGAAACACTGTGCTAGAAGTTTGTGCCATCCAGATACCCCTCCATTAAATGGTTGAAGTCCAAAAAACAGCAAGAAGGTTTTGGCTTGTGGCTGAATCTTACAAAATACTTTACTTAGATAAAGTTTAAACTATAGCAGATATAGAAGATAATACATGCTCAATATATTCCATTATTTGAATATCTATATTGTATTTGAAAGCTATTTCTCTTCTATTAATATTTAGATTTAGTATCATAACCTGATCTAGATCATCAAATGATCATTCATGTTCCTGCAATGTCGTTTGATGCTGTTACAGTACATTTAATTGATAGAAAGTAAATTTGATTCATAAATAGCAACCAGCAAAATTTGCATTCCAGAAACCAAAGCGATCTGCAGGAAATCTGTGAGGGTTTATTTTGTTACACAAGGCTCCTGTATATTTATGACACCATTTACAAAACAGCCTTAACTCACATTCATATATTAGCCCATTACATTTAGTATTGCCATGTTATGTCAAATATGCAGGGAACAGAATATGACATTCTCTTTATTAATGCTAGGCATTTCAATCGGCGCAAACTGAAATGTTAAGTAAATTTCTGGTGAGTTATAATTCAAGTGCAAATAAACCTACGTTTAGAAGATTTATTCAAATAGAAAAGTGAATATTTCAGGTATATACATTATATCAAGGGTTCATTGCAATATAATAGAACTGAATGTATTATTTTATACACCAGAATAGGTATTTATGTCAAGTGAAGAGATGTCTTACAAATGTCTCATGCCAGGAAAATAACAAGACAACTCTGATTCATACATACTTCTTGTCTAATAATTAAGAAATCTAACCTCTTCTTAAAAAACCCTCTCTGGACCCTACCTGTCTGTCAAACTACCGCCCTGTCTTCCTTTTACCGTTTGCTTCAAAACTCTTAGAGCATCTCATCTCTACACGCATTACTAATTACCTCCATGCTAATAACTTATTGGACCCGTTGCAATCAGGATTCCGACCGGGTCATTCAACTGAAACGGCCCTCTGCAAAGTCTCAAATGACCTTCAAGCTGCCAAAGCCAAAGGACAGTTCTCGGTCCTCATTCTCCTTGACCTATCAGCTGCCTTTGATACTGTGGACCACTCTCTTCTTATGCAGATTCTATATTCTCTGGGAATCCGAAAGCAAGCTGCGATGTGGTTGTCTTCTTATCTCTCAGATCTTTCACTCTCTTTTGCTAATAAGACTTCCTCTCCCGTTTCACTCAGTGTGGGGGTCCCTCAGGGCTCGGTTTCAGGACCCTTGCTGTTCTCCCTCTACACTATCTCTCTGGGAGAAATAATAAGTTCTTTTGGTTTTAAGTATCACTTATTTACTTGTCCACCCCCGCGCTGAAGTTCCCAAATCTCTAAATGTCTGCTCTCTATCTCTTCCTGGATGGCGCACCGCCATCTTAAACTCAATCTATCCAAAGCAGAATTAATAATTTCCCCCCCTAAACTGGGACCTAGTCCACCATTCTCCATCTCTATTGCCAACATGGTCATTAATCCAATTGAATCTGCATGCTGCATTGGAGTGATCTTTGACTCCTCTCTTTCCTTCCATCATCACATTAACAATGTCACTAGAACGTGTTGTTTTCTCCTTCGCAATATTGCCAAGATCCACCCTTTTCTCTTTCTCCATTACTAAAATGCTCATCCATGCCCTTATAATCTCCCGTCTCGACTACTTTAACATTCCACTGCTTGGACTCCCGGCCTCTCATCTCTCTCCTCTCCAGTCTTAAACTCTGCAGCTCGGATCATCCCGCTCTCCTCCAAAAGAGAACCCGCAACCCCCGATGCTTCAGTCCATAGGGTGGCTTCCCATCAAACAAAGAATCATATTCAATACCCTGCTTTTTACCTTTAAATCCCTTCGCTCTATTACACCTCAGTGTTTATCTTCTCTCTTGGTCCCCTATGTTCCAGGCCGTGCCCTCCGTTCCTCGCAAGGAAATTTTCTCCACAAACTCCCAACAAAAACTGCTGCCTCCCATCTTAAACCATTCTCTCTTGCTACTCCCTACCTTTGGAACTATCTCCCTCTCTCGCTTCGCCTGGTTACATCCATTAATGCTTTCAAATCTAGACTGTTCTTCTACCTTTCTGAGCATCAGCACAAATGATTATTAGCCCTTTTAAGCACTTTGTACCCATCCCCCCATTTGTGCCTGTATGTTGTCCCCTCCCCCACTTAGATTGCAAGCTCTTCAAGGCAAGGATCTCATTCCTAATGTGTCGAGGCTTGTTGCACTTAATTTAATTTTTAAATATCTGTATAATGGCTTGCACTTATCCCCTTGTTTGTATACTCTGTATTTTATAATGTACAGCACTGCAAACCTAATCAAGCATATATGTAAACACAACTGGATGGGAACATCCAGTAAACATATGGTACATCTATGTTTGTGCAGTAAAAAGTAAACTATTTTTTTCTGCAGTTTCTTGTTAACATACCAGTAGAAAGCAGTCTATAACCCATCATTGTGACAGAAATGTCTGGCCATTGCCAGCTATGAATATCAGAACTACAATACTTACCAGCAAGGGCCACTGTGGAAAGTCCCATAGTAGCACTTTGAGAAATACATCTGCTAATACTCACTAGCCTAAGCTACAGCATAGTATAAAGATGGCTAACAGGCAGACTACGCACCCAATATTCCTGTTGACTGACCTACCGATCAGTAGTTCGTTGATAGGGAATTAAAGTGCCTGCACCATTATTAGAGGTTAAAAAAAAAACTCTCATATTAACAGCTGTGTCTTATTGGCTCCAAATTAAAACCACCAAAATGAATAAACAATGTGTTTCTATTGCTTATTTTTAATAAATGAGTTATCTTCCTGTGACCATATTATTCCTGCTCTTGAAATTTCTAAATGTTCTCTTTAAATCAATAACTAGCTACACTTTTTGTAAAAAAAAAAAAAACAACTTTACATCAGAAAAACATGAACATAAGAAAAATAAAAGTTTTCAAAATTCATACAAAAGTAAAAGAGGATTTCAAAAGCAGCAATAAAATTAAGGCATCTGGTCCAT
Organism: Hymenochirus boettgeri; assembly: GCA_019447015.1. NCBI lineage: Eukaryota > Metazoa > Chordata > Amphibia > Anura > Pipidae > Hymenochirus > Hymenochirus boettgeri. The sequence continues at coordinate 198,127,956 of CM033472.1, read as the reverse complement.
TTAGCTAAAATCATCCCAAAAAATTAGTAACATTGGACGTACACAATAATGACCAGGACATTTGCTACCCATTTGATGTTTATTACAATTAACATTGGATTCATTACTTAGAAATATTTACTAAAAGGAAAGCATCGTTAGAAGGACTAAATACAGTGAAATCTGTACAATTAATAAAAACAATAGTGGAATGATTGAATTCAGCTGTCATGCATAATAAAATGAATTAAATTGCTTTCTTTTTGATGAGTCTTTAACATTTTCCTGGCCATATGGACACTGAAAGAGAGAAAAATACAATATTTTAATACTGTGTTAGTGTGCTGTACCACAATGCTCCATGTTAACTCATAGTCCATTTTATTACTAGACAATTTCATAGGGAAATAAATACTTTAGAACGTAAGGTCTTTTCATTTGAATCAAGAATAAAAATGCTGAAAAAACTACTAAATAATAATGGTGCCCATGCATTAGTACTTACCATCTGACCGATTCACAACATTCAATCTATATTCATGGAACTGCCTTTCCCATTCCTCTTTTGCGATTGACAAACAATCACGAGGACTCGCCTGGCCCCATTCATTTTGCATTTGTATGTCAGTCGCAAAAGAAGAACGGAAAGGCGGTTCTACGAATATTGATTGAATGTTACAGATCAGAGGGCAAGTATGTATGGGTACCTTAAGGCAGATGATTCATAGCCTTTACCTATGCAAGGGTAATACAGAAAATCCAATAAAACCTTAAACATACAGATATTAAATAATTATAATAGTGGCTTAATGGCTAGAAAAGATATTTTGTTCATATAATGTTTTGTTTGTTTGTGTCATAAGTATGTTTCTCCTTACATATATTTCTCTGTTGAAATAGTGTGCTGGTATAGCATTGGTATAGTGGGATAATAGGTTAGACAGGTTAATGACAAACTAACCATGCAGATTAAGCATCACTCTTTTTTTTTTATTAAAATGCATCCGTTTCTGGACAGAAATGCGAGCAGCTGTGAATTTTTTTTTTTTAAGAGACTGGGTCATTCCGATCCTTTAAAAAGAAAACGTTCCTCAATGCATGTTTCTGTCTGAAAACTGACAGAAATGGGTCTACTGTAAATGAGCCCTTAAAGGGCATGTTCAGCCCTTTTTTCAACTTTTTATATATTATATATATTGGTCCCCCAGCCCCAACCGCCATAATAGAATTCTTAGAAAGTGCCCCGATAGTTACTTACCTTCCCTCTTTCCTCCGCTGCACTGCCAGGCCCTCTGCTTGCACGGAAATGCAAGGAGGGGCGGGACCGGCAGCCGCGTCCTGATTGGCTGAAAGGCAGCCAATCAGGGACGCGGCTGCCAGCTGTCAGAACGCCAGAGGATAGAGGGAAGGTAAGTAACTATCGGGGCACTTTCTAAGAAATCTATTACGGCGGTGGGGCTGGGGGACCAACATCTATAATATATAGTGGGGATTTTACACTAGGGCGAGGGAGAAGAAAACGGGAGGTAAGGGGGGAGGACTCTCCTGCGCATGCCTCAGATCTTGTCGAGGTTGAGGCTGAGACAGGCGCAGGATGAGTCACCCAGATCTTCTACACTACACTTTCCTGGACTTTGGAGGGGCACAACATGGCAACTATAAGGAGCTGGGATGTAAGGTAAGGATTTTTATACACTACAGAGTGGGGCCAGTATGGGGTTAAATTTGAGTTTTGGGGGTGAACATGCCCTTTAATGGAAGTCTGCAAGGTTTATGGTGGCTTAGCAGACAAGGTCTATTGCCATCCTACATGCAAGCTTGTCTTCATTGCTATTAAGGCCGCTGAATGCACTAAATTGTTAAAGGTGTGTTTATGCCAACTAAGGTTGGGGCACAGGTTTGATACGATTGGTTGGCTTGTTTAAAGTTACCTTTACAGTAAAATACTATACTATAGAACTGCATTTTAGATACAATATGCACTTTTTATCATCTCTTTTTATTATTTTATTGCTTTCACTTATTGTTAATTATTCTGCACAAATAAACTACAACTACAGTCATGCATACCAGTATGTGTATGTAAAGTTGCACTCCAAATAGTGCTATTTAGAGTGTCACCCTTGCTATTCGTCATTTCAGTATATAATATCCATTAAGGGTTGGATTACTTGGAGGAGTGAGCACCCATACTTGGTGCGAGTGCAGAGGATTGTTGTATTATTGTATGTAAAGTTGCCCATACATGTGACTTCGCAAATTCAAATCAGATTGCATTGGAATTTTACCATAAATTTATCCAATTCCAGCCATTAGGGAAAAAATGTAATATGTTAATCTGCATTGCCGGAAGCCACGTCTGTGATCGGCTAACTCCCAGCCAATCCAAGACATGGCAACTTCTGACAAGCAGAGGACCGAGATAAGAGTGCAGGGGGAACAAAGCAATGTAAGTGCATTTCTGCTGCTTTTTTAACAAAACAAACAAAACTGGTCATTTGTCAGTTACTTGCTCCCAACACTAACTTATATAATTTGCATTTTATTAGCTGCATTACTCAATAATTATAAAATTATAATTATTGTCCCCAATCTGGCAGAGCATTATGGCCTTCCCTCCATGCAGTCAAAGCTGTGACAACTTAAGCTACACACGTAAGATCATTTTCGCAAGATTTGCCTAAGGAATGACCCATTGTGTAACATTTGTGTGAAAATGAAGCTTCAACCATCTTCTAAGACCAACGATCCACGACTATTCTCAGCCTTTTTCTGACAATCAGCCTGGCGGATTCGTTCTGCCGATTGTTGTATGTTTGTACATAGTCGGCAAATTATCGGTAGACCGTGATGTAAGATTGAATGAAATGCCTATGTGCAACATTTCCAGATCACGCGATATTCCGAACGTCATGTAATATGTACGTCACGTAACACCTTTGCCAATGAACACTATCTATCTACTATTGTTCATGTATGTACAGATGTCTTTGGCAGAAAGGTTGCTGAAAGTTAGGCGGGCACATTGTCCGAAAATGATCTGACGTGCGTACGAATTACAGCCAATGATTGACCACTGTTTCACTGCTGCCTCCTCTGCACATGCTCAAGCTTATAAAAGAACAACATAAGTGCACAACCTACTTCAATTCAATGTTTTGTCTTTTGGCAATAATATCCTATGAGCTGACTCATCTGGATTACTGTGCCACATGACATAATTTCCCATATGAAAGGAGATGCCAACACGGAGACTCTTCTGGAATGTGTTTTTAACTATATTTTATAAATAACACCGATATTGTATTTTGCATGGCTTATTGCAGGTTATTGTATATATTTCAGATTATTGACTAGAAGGCTAAATACATAGTTACAAAATGAACATTTTTAATTTTCCCCACCTTTTTTTGTATTCAAATAATTATGAACTGTACAATTTCACAGAAGGTCAATTGTAGAGTCCATCCCCAGCACTAAAATCTCACCCCCAGCACTAATATTCCTTATACTTGCCTCTGCAACAACACTGGTCTTCCCAGCCCTCACCTCCTCTGCAAGCTCAGTGAGCTCATAGTGACCACACACAGCAGCAGAGGAGGTGCTACAGTTTGCAGCAGGATGTCATTTGCCATGATGTCCCCATCACAACCGTGACAGCTGCAGCCATGTATGTATGTATGTATGTATGTATAGTTTATTTATAAAATGCCACTTGGGGACGCAGCGTTGTACACCATGGAAGAAAGCTAGCATAAGAAGATGATGTCGGCTTTACTCCAGCAGGATTAAATAATTACAAGGTTGGGGAAGGTAAGTACAGATGTTAGAGGTCTGGTGGACAAGCCCTTAAAGTTCTCCGGTAAACAGTAACCCCATTTTACAATTTATAAATGATTTTTGCTAAAGCATGATCAATATTATTATTATATTATCATTATTGCAGGAGTATTTAGCTGGTTCTTCTTTTCTTTTCTTTTAAAAGACCTTTAGTTAAGACCTTTTCTACCTTCATACAACTTTGGTATAATTATTTTCTCAGTCACTAAATTCCTCCTTCTGATAACCGAGAAGTGTGTTCTATCATAAACAAAAGGAGATTACTATCATTTCATATTAATAACAGTTTTGCATGATTGTATGCTTGATTTAATTTCATTGCTTCCTTTAATTTCATGTCTTACCCGTGGTGGGAAGGTTAATATACAATCATTAATGTGTTATTTTCTTAGACTGCTTTTACCAATATTTCACTTTTAAACAGGATGGAAACACTGCCTAAAATATAAAACTGTTGTCTAACAAACCTATAGCTAGGTACACACCATACAATAATTCAAGCCAACCGACCGATAATCCAGTGTTTTGGTCAGTAGGGCCGAATTATTGTACTGGTTCCTTGTGGCGGGCATGGCCGAATCAGACTACTTGACAGATCGGAAAACCCCAGCCAACCGTGCAGTCCTCTATGGGACCGCAAGCTCGGCCATGGTTACTGTCGAACCCAGCTGCTTTTGCCGTGACTGACGGTATTTCCTCCTGGCCGACCAGTCAAAAGTCGGTCGTCAGGAGGAAAGTTGTATGGTGTGTACCAGCCTTAACAGGAACATGCAGCATCCTAAAACATGTATACATTATTTAGATAACTGTTTGTTGTACACCTATATACTGTATGATAATCATACACTTACATGTCTGCATCCACTCCCACAGCATTTGCCTCTTCTCAAATGGGCTAGTCTGGTGAATACAGAAAATCCAGTATGTGGATCAATATAACTTTCTTGTCCTGCCTGGAAAACAAACATTTGTTATGATAAATGGACAGTGTGATGTCAAAACATTTGCCCCTTACAATGAGGAAAACAGGTGGCCATAGACGGATCAATATTATCGCCTGAAATTTCCCCCCATCCCGACAATGAAATTGGGCAAATTTTGTTGGCGGGCACCATAATTGGAACAATAATATCGCTGCGTCTATGGCCACCTTAATAATAAAACAACTCTAATGCAAAAGTGGTTTATTCTTCTGTAATTGTTCGTTGGGATTCTGGAAACCATGATTTGGGTTTTCTTATAAACCCTTTTATGATTTTTTTCCATCCGATCAGACCTCGTGTTCTCTATTATTTTGTCACTGTTGCTATCTCTTTTATCTGTCACTCACGTCTCAAACAGAAAATATGAAAAAGGATGTCACCCTGTGAGGGAGCAGAGACTTTCAGTCTCTGTTCAACATCAACATTTCAGTGTTGAAAGCATAACATACATCACTGGAATTTAAAATATAATCAATTCATTATGCTCCAACCATTTTTCTACAAAGCGGATTATCCTTTCCACATGCTACATTAATTGGGGTGTCCACGGGCAACTTAAATCTGTGAGGCGCCCATTGACACTCATTGGATATTGTAAAATTGTTAAAGACAAAAAACATGGAGGTTTTAAACAAAGATCAAATTAGTTTCCATATTCTATCATTTTGCCTCAATGACTAGAACAGGTCCTATAGAGCCTGGGATAGTAAGAATTGTATAATACATTTTAATAGTATAGTAATGAAGGCTGTCTGGTATCCTAACAACCTTATTCACTCTGCTTTTCCATGAAAATATATGAGAGGTTTCCCAATTATCATTTATATTTATTTTAGAATACGTATTTGGTAAATATGATAAATGTTTGAGTTTAGGCAGTTTTTTTAATTGTGCAGACACACAACCAACGCACCATCTGTTGTATTCCTTGCAAGTCTGGTGTGAATACAGAAACACAAACTCGGAAGGCAGTGAACAATACACTCAGCAGACAGTGATTGTTTTCCAGTTACTGATTCTATATTATCTTAAAATTTACTTAGTGCCAAGCAATAATATACCATGTTTAGGTAAAGGAAAACTAAAGGTAATAAAAAAGATTTAGCATTTAGTGGGAAATGAGGCTGTTTGATATCCGGTGATGTCTTTTGATTAGGCAAGCAGACATGTTTCCCCAAATGGAATGCTCACTGCTATCATAGCTGGGTAGCAGCAGCTCATTTGTTCCATTACCACTCTAAAAGGATAACTATAGGGGCATATTTATAAAGGTTTGTTAAAAATTTTGCCTCTGTTATTGCCGCCTTTTCGACAAATTTGGACTTTTTGCAATTTATAAAGCAGTGATAACCAGTGGGGAAAAGTCATCACCGCCACCTTTCGCCATACATCACTGCGGTAACTGCTCGATCATATTTATATAATGGCGAAAAATGGTTTATTGCCTTAAGTTCAGCCATACAAAATCGGCAAGTCTGAGGTGGCGAAAACGCATAAAAGGCCATTTTATATATCCTGCTAATGGGTCCATGGAAGGTGTTAGTACATTGTGACATGGAGTGTTTCTCAATACTAATAAGTACCCATAGGGTACTATTTTACAGCATTTACTGTAATACAATCTGCGATTTCCAATGTTCCTAAGATCGCTTTTTTAAGGTTCTGATTTTCTTTATTTACCGATAAAGTCAAATGGGGGTCTAAGGGACATATTTATAAAGGTGCATTCATTTTGCAATTTTTTTCAATATTTTAAACTTTCAACTTTTCTTTTCCTCATAGTTATTAAAAAGGCGAAAATTACATAGCAAAAAGTAGCACTAATAATGTTGAAAATGTGGCTAAAATTTAAGTTCAGCACAATTGATGGTACATGGGTAACACTCCCTGATGGCTTTTCAAAGTATTATCAAATTGGTTAATACAGTCCAGGAAACACTCCAGCACACCGCTGTTGGCTTTTTTGCCAGACAAATCCGTAGTTGCAGTCCCCCAGCCCTCCACTCCTAGGGCCAGATAGTTCTATAGCACAAGAAAGTATAGGGGAGCACACTACTAAAGTGAATCCAAGATTTTTATTATAACAACAAACTACAAAGTTTCGGGACACCCTGTCCTTTGATTAGATAGGAAGGAGGAGGGCGTCCCGAAAAGTTGTAGTTTGCTGTTATAATAAAAATCTTGGATTCACCATTGTAGTGTGCTCCCCTATACTTTCTTGTGCTATCAAATTGGTTAATACACACTAAACACCTATCTTTGTTACTTGAAAAAAGCATAACACATGTGTTTTTTTTTTCCAGCAAAAGATATAATAAATAATGCAAAATTCACCAGGCAAATTTTCTCTATTTTATTAATAGGACTAATTTTTTACATTAAAGGGGAACTGTGGTCTCCAAACAAGTTTATATTAAATGAAAGGCCAGGTTTCCAGGGGGTGGTAGGTTCTGAATCTGCGGTCAAAAATACTAGTTCCTCCTTCCAATCTGCGGTAGGGACATGGGACAATAATCACATAAAACCCCCTACAGAAGACTGTAAAAACAGGCTTTTCAGCAGAGATAACTGCTGATTCTTTCTCTGCTAAAAAGGCTGTTTTTACAGTTTTCTGGGGGTGAGTATTAGTCTGAGGTTCAAGTGGGGGGAGGGGCCATGGGGCCCATGAGTGGGTGGGGCCACAGGAGGAGGCTGCATGGGAAGGGGCAAGGGTGGGTTTGCAAGGGGAGGGTCCACAGGACCCGCGGGTGGGGCCACAGAGCCTACAAGTGGGAGGGGATACAGGAGGCTGCAAGGGAAGGGGCCAGGATGGGTCTCCAGGGGAGGGGCCACAGGACCTGCCAGAGGGAGGGGACACAGGGGGCTGCAAGGGAAAAGGCCAAGGGGGCTGCAGGGAAAGGGACCAGGTTGGGCCTGCAAGGGGAGGGCCCGCAAGTAGGAGCCATGAGGGGCTGCAAGGGAATTGGCCATGGGGGCTTGCAAGGGGAGGGGCCATGGGGGCCCACAAGGAGGAGGAGACACAGGGAAGAGGTACTGCCACATGGTTTCAGAGCAGGAAGTGCAGGGGATCTGAACACCGTGGGAATGTCAGAAAATAAGAACTAAGTTTATAGCCAGCTTTAGACTGATCAGAGCTGCGATATCTAGTGTTATTATCTAAACTCTGCAAGCCTCCTTTTCATGTTATTGGTGATGTTGTAGGACAGGGTTTCTCAAATGGTGTGCTGGGGAACAATGGTGTGAGCCAGGGTGTGCCTCAGAATATTTTCACCAATATTAATTACCGTACATTTTTGTTATTTTAGACTCTAAAAATATATATTGTGATAAAATTACAGCAGTCAGTTTAGTGTAACTTTACACAACATCGATTTTAATTTACACTGTTAAGTGCATAAAATATGGATAATTACAACTTTATGTTCAACATTAAGAAGACAGGTGTGTCTCAAGAAAAAATCCAATTGCCAAGTGGGCCACGGTCTGAAAAAGTTTATGAACCACTGTTGTAGGAAATGCCTGGGTATACTTTGTCTATGTCCTATGAATAAAACACTTTCACAGTTATAATAAGACACCACCCTTTTTAGCCACAATTCCCCCTATTAAAGTACCTAGAGTGAGTAACTAAACTGCTAGGCTCTTACCCCTGGATTTTCAAAAGATTAAAGGATATACTTAGCTAAAGTAGGTAGCCCTTAAGGTGGCCATACATGAAACAACCGCGGTCATATGCTTCGAGATCGCCCCTCCACGGGCCAACAATCATACAATCAACAATATTCCTATAGGCTGGTTGAACTTTTCAGTCAATAGTATACAATATAATAGATCTCCAGATTGTACTACCACAAAGTTGCATCTATGGCCTACATTAATCTGAGTTGTGGGTGATGCTGCATGCTCTCCCTCTCGTAAACGACTCCTCCTTCCATCTGACATTTCTATAAAGGAAAGCATGCAGTGTTTTTATAATGTAAAGCATGCTCAGTAATCACTATGAGCCAGCACTGCGAGAGTGAATTTCCCACCATGCAATTCACATTTTAGTTACAGCAAAACTGCACACAGAGATTTTATAATATGGTAAAAAGGCATGATTACTTGATTAACAGCTAAAATTGCCATTTTCCATAACCCTTATGAAAGCGTAGTTGTGCTTAGTAGTCATGGACCTTATAATACAGTATAAGGTACATCAACCAATCAATAAATTTTAAAATTTTTTTTGTTATTACATAAATCCCTTTAAGGACAGTTATATTCACCTTCCCTCTGCTCCTCGTCCTTAGTCAGTACTTTCTACCCAGGGTGAGGACCTGAACTGCTAGGTCCTCACCCCTGAGTTCGCTTAACTTTCTGCATTTACTTACGTATGCGCTGCTCTGGTGAGCCCCGCCCCCTACTCCCCGTCATCGACGAGGCCAATAGAAGGACACGCTCTGCAACGAGCGTGGCTTCCTATTGGCCTCGTCGCGCAAGGAGAGGAGGGGGCGGAGCCTACTGGAGCAGCGTGTAAGTAAGTAAATGCAGAAAGTAAAGCGAACCCAGGGGTGAGGATCTAGCGGTTCAGGTACCTCACCCTGGGTAGAAAGTACTGACTAAGGAAGAGAAGCGGAGGGAAGGTGAGTATAATTGTCCTTTAAAATGTAATGCTACAGAGCATACTATTTTAAAACTAGTAACATAGTATAAAAGCTATGCCCAGCTTCTTATTAAAAGTTATAGCAGAGTTAAGGATTGATTAAAGGGGTGCCAGTTGGTTGTTTGGTAAACCACATAGGAGGGTGTTACAGTAGTCCATCCGAAAGATGATATGGGCATGAACTAGAATTTTGGTAGTGTTCTGTGAAAGGAAAAGACGAATGCATGAGATGTTTTTGAGCTGTAACCGACAGGAGTTGGAAAGGGTATTAATGTGGTGTTTAAAGGAAAGTTCTGAGTCAAAAGTTACTCCCAGGCATCGTACGTAAGGTGTTGGGGAGATTGGTGTGTCATTGATGTGGATAGTAGTGTTAGGTAGGGGGTTAGATCTAAAGGGTGGGAAAATGACAAGTTTGGTCTTATTCATGTTGAGTTTGAGAAAGCGGGAGGACATAAAAGCCAAGATGGCATTTAGGCAGTCAGGTACCCGGATTGTCAGAGTAACGAGGTCAGGGGCAGAGATGTAAATTTGGGTATCTTCAGCATACAGGTGGTATTGGAATCCAAAGGAACTAATGAGCTGACCTAGCCCAAACGTGTAAATGGAGAAGAGAAGAGGGCTGAGTACTGAGCCTTGTGGTAGCCCCACAGGGAGGGGGAGAGTGGTGGAGTTGGAGCCAGAATGGGAAACACTGAACGTCCTACCTGACAGGTAGGAGGACAGCCAAGAGAGTGAAGAACCATGGATACCTAGGGAGGATAAGATGTGAAGCAGTAAAGGGTGATCCACCGTATCAAAGGCTGAAGACAGGTCAAGCAGAATAAGTAGGTAATAGTGGCCTTTAGATTTTGCATTAAGCAGATCGTTAGTAACTTTGGTGAGAGCAGTTTGCGTGAAGTGGTTGGGGCGGAAGCCAGACTGTAGGTGATCAAAGAGGAAGTTCAGCATAAACGTGTCGTTCAAGCAGTTTAGATGCAAAGGGGAGAAGAGAGACAGGCCAGTCACTGGATAGAGCAGATGGATCCAGAGAAGGTTTCTTGAGAATAGGGGATAAAATAGCATGTTTGAATGAGGAGGGAATAGTACCGTGGTTAGGGACAAGTTAAAAAGAGATGTTAGGGCTGATGTAAAGGAAAATGAGAGATGGGGAAAGAAAAACGAGGGAATGGGGTCAAGGGGGCAGGTGGTGAGATGGGCCTTGGAGAGAAGGCTTGAAAGTCTATGTTCTGTAATATTGGAAAAACTGGTGAGAACAGAGATGGAGGTTGTGGAAGGGAGGCCGGGTAGAAATGTAGATGGGACTGGAGGCTGTGGAGATGAGTCCAGGCATGCAGAAAAACTATTTCTTATAGTAAATTATTTTTTCTATGAAATAAGAGGCAATTTTATCAGCAGATAAACAGGGTGTAAGAGGAGGAGGGGGCGGACAGAGCAGAGAGTTGAAAACTTAGAAAAGCTGTTTTGGATTGTCGGATTGTTTGGAAATAAGGGAGGAGAAATGGGTTTGTTTGGCTGAAGACTAAGCGTTTCTGATCCGATGAAGAGCATTTTTGAAATGAAGAAAGTCAATGGTTTGTTCATGGATAGAGAACTGGTTATTGGACCGCAAACAGAGAGTGGTGGTTAATGGAGCTACATCTATGTGGGCTAAAGTTCTAAGCGGAGTGCCTCAGGGTTCTGTACGGGGCGCTTCTGTTTATCTGTTTATAAATGACTTAGAAGGGGGCATTGAGAGCAAGGTCTCAGTGTTTGCTGATGACACTAAATTATGCAGAGCTTTGGAAACTTCCAATGATGTGCAAGTGCTGCAAGCAGACCTAGATAGATTATCAAAATGGGCAGCAGAATGGCAGATGAGATTCAATGTAGATAAATGTAAGGTGATGCATTTGGGATTTAATAACCCCTGTGCCATCTACACCATAAATAACTCTGTGTAAGTGCATCTGTAATGGAAAAAGATTTGGGGGTTCTGGTAGATAACAGACTTAGCTAGCAAACAATGCCAGGTAGCAACAGCTAGAGCTAGCAAATATTGTCTTGTATAAAAAGGGGAATAGATTCAAGAGAGAAAAATATTATTCTCCCTCTTTACAAGGCACTGGTAAGGCCTCATTTCGAATATGCGGTGCAGTTTTGGAATCCCATATACAAAAGTGACATCTTGGAAATTGAGGCAGTTCAGAGAGGGCAACTAAATTAATAAGGGGAATGGAGGGGCTTGAATATGCAGGCAGATTAGACAAGTTAGGGCTGTTTACATTGGAGAACGGCGGTTGCGTGGGGACATGATAACCTTGTACAATATATTAATGGCCCATACAATGAGCTCTCTGGTGCATTGTTCACTAATAGGTCATATCAGGGACACTGTGACATCCTTTAAGGTTGGAAGAAAAGAAGTGAGAACGGTGAAACTGTGAACAGTCTTCCAGCAGATGTGGTAATGGCAAGTTCATTGAATAACTTTAAAAAAGGCCTGGATAAGTTTCTAAAACTAAAGAAATTGAGAATTACTGGTATTAATGCATAGTAGGGCTTGAGATGGAAGGTCAAACCAGGGTCCACCCTCGTGGCAAAAATGTCCATGGAATTCAAGGATAAATGGACCGAAATACTGGATAAGCCTCACTCAAGCTCATGGCTCTAATCATTGATGAAAATAATAACAACTTAAAGAGCTAGAAAAAGAAATTAATAACCTGCAGAAAATTTGGTCTGTTGGAAAGATCATAAAGAGTATCAGACCCAAAACGATAAATCAAATTAGAAATTGATAAACTTCACCAGCATTAAATTAAGGAAAAAGAAAAAGTTTTCCCGAGACAGTGAGACATAGAACAGGACACGTGTATGACTACAACTCATCTTATAGCGCACATCTCAGATCAGGAAGATAATAGAGAAAGGGAAAGTTTAATAGAAAATATAGATTTACTAAACGTAGACCAGACTCTAAAAATTCAGAAACCAACTCAAATCAGCTTTTTTTAGGAAAGAACTAGACGATCTAGGAAAAGGAAAAGAAGAGAGCCAGGCGAGAGAAACTAGACAGTCAACAATCTTACAACTTAAGGTGAAAGACAGGAGAATGTAGTAGCTTATTTATCAGATTTCCCTTTAACGAACATCATATAAAAGCATTGTCGAAAGGTTTGAATTTTGCTCCCACAAAAGGATTGGACAAATTTACATTCATCAAAGATTACATTTATTTGCACGTAAACTAACTTTGAAAAGAATGTTTTGGGTAGACAAAATAACAGGTGTTGACTTTAATATTTTTGACCACCTTAACCTCGATACCTGAATAATCTGCAAGGCATTGAGGAGATCGATACTGTACCTTTAGATCATCTGGAAACTCTGTTACAAAATTTACAGACGGATAACTCTAAGCTATGAGCTCTGATATGAAACCTAAATCAAATTCTATCCCTCAATCTCCCTCTATCCCAACATTAAGTTATTTGTTAGGTTGGTAGAGGAGGAGTATCTAAGTATAAAAATTGTATCTCTTCCCCCAATTTAAATCCGGATGAATTTAAAGCCTTGAAAGAATTATCTAATAATGAAAATCTAATAATTAAACAAGCAGATAAAGGTGGAAAATAGTTGTTATGACTGTGGACTACTATTTAAAGGAAGCACACCGCCAATTAAGAGATTGTGATCAATATGAAAAGTTTCAGAAAACCCTATACACATAGTCCACCTGTTATTTGGAATGCCCTATCTAGAGCTTTGGAGCAGGAACGATTAACCAAAAAGAATTTGAATATCTTTATGTTAAACATCCGGTCATACCCTGCCTGTACTGGCTCCCTAAATTACACAAAAATCCCAATAAACCCCCGGGACGTCCATTATCTCGGGAAGAGGACCCACCGAGATGATCTCTAGATATGTAGATAAACTTCTTAGACCCTTCCTAGTGACTTTACCCAGTTTATTTGAAAGATACCAGGGATGTACTCCGTAGACTAGACAATATATTAGTCAGAATCTACATTATTGATAGCTTTGGATGTGGAAGCATTGTATCCCTCTATCCCTCAATAGGAATGTGGTCAATCCAACAATATCTACTATCCAGGGGAGAGAAATATAATGTCAATTCCAAGCTTGTCTTGGAATTATTGGATATAATTCTGTCTAATAATTACTTTACTTTTGAAAATCGGTACTACCATCAGAAAAGAGGTACGGCTATGGTTACGGCCTGCGCGCCTACATATGCGGGCCTGTACCTTGGCCAGTGGGAAAAACAAGTGCTCGCTGATGAAGAATTGACCTGGGCCACAGACATATTACCTGTGGATTAGATACATCGATGATGTTATATTTTGTGGGATGGCTCTATCCAAGAGTGGGAGAGCTTCTTCACTTGTATTAATATTAATGATTTAAATCTGAAATTTACTTACCAATTAAGTTTGGACCATATTTCATTTTTGGACCCACTATAAAAAAAGTTGGTAATAGATTACATACTGAGATGTATAGAAAGAAACAGCAGGTAATTCTCTCTTAAGGGCGGATACATGCATCCCACTAACCTCCTTAAAGGTATCCCAGTGGGTCAGTTATTTGCGAGCACGCAAAACTGTACCACATTGGCAGATTTTGAAAATGCCGCTGACGACCTCAGGTGTAGGTTTCTACAGAGAGGTTATCCAAAAATTGGCTAAAAAGGCCTACAACGGGCCAAATTTTCTAAAAGAGATGAACTGGTATTCAGAGATAAAATTTGTAAAACAGATCAATCATTAAGACTCATACCAACTATAATAATGATTGGCACTTCCTCAAAGGGTACTCCAAAATTGGCATATTCTCAAGGGGATGATAGTCTTAAACAGCTAGTCCCCCCTCGCCCCTTGATCACGGCTCGGAGAGCCCCTACGATCGGGGCAAAGTAGTTAATAGCTATTTTCAAATAAACAACCACAAACTTCTTGGCTGAAACAAAATGCAGGTATGTACAAATGTGGTCATTGTAAAGCATGCCAATTTATGTTAAATAAGGTTCAAACCTTCAAGAACAATAAAAATGAAAGCTTAAAATCCATAATTTTATTAACTGCAAAACCAAAGGGTTGGTCTACATGCTACAATGTGATTGCCAAAAGATCTACATTGGTAAAACTATTCGTACTTTGGCGGAAAGAACATTGGAACATGTTAGAGATATCTATCACGCTAATCTACAGAGTTCAGTAGCCCGACACTTCTCTGAGGCCACCATAATGATCCATCCGCCCTAAAAGTGTGTGGTATTGAAAAAATCCCGAAACCCGCCAGAGGGGAGACTGGGATAACAAGTTTTAAAAAAAGAGGCGATGTGGATTTACAAAATGGACTCTAGGGCCCCTGAGGGTTAAAGAAGAACTAATCCTTAACATGTTTCTTTAAATCCTCGCCCCCTTGTGGTCATTACATCCTTATCATGTGTAACACTTATTTAATTGTCTCCTGGTTTGTATTTGCTACAATGTTTCGATAAGCCATGTTACCTTAGAACTGTGTTGCTTAATAATTGAGTTATTACACAATTGATCTATCTGATTTAATTCAATATTAGCATTTGTACTGTTAAACTGTGAGCATAGTTGATTTGATATTTTGGATTCAATTGCCAATTGGTTTTTGATACATTCAGTGATTTAATTGCCCCAATTGAACACACCTGCAGCTCCAATGTGGGTATTTAAACCGGGATACAGCACCGGTCTGATAACCCTGAAGAAGGGGAAAGATGGCCCCGAAACGCGCGTCGGTTGTTTGGTGCTTTTCAAACTAGGCTGGTTGCTGGATGTTGGACTTCATTACGGGAGACGGGAAGTCGTGCTGGTCGTTACATCTTTGATTATCCTATTTGGTTCCCTGCTCGGCCGTATGCCTGGAGCGGGAGGTGGAAGCTGTGCTTGGGTTTGGGATAGGAACAGTGCAGCGCTGGAGCTTGCACGAGTCGCCTGCCCCCAGTCACGGTCTTCTGCCGGACCACTTTGTGTGTCTCAGCAGAGAGCAAACTTTCGGTTGGGCTTCTACATCTACGGAGGAGGAGAGTAACACCTTTATTGGGAGCGACTGTACGATACACTGTCGGTACAGGATAGAGGTCCCGGACAGGATCCATACTACTTGGTGAGATCGCTCCATTATCTAACTTTGACCATTATTACTATTATTGCATTTGACTTACCCGTGGAGACACTGTTCTATCGTCTATCTCTCGCCAGCCCGCCTAGGTTATAACTATATTTATTGTATTTGTATTTTTGGTGCACTATGTGTTTTTATATTGGTATTTGATTGGGGATATATTTAGTATATGTTTTAGATATTCGTTGAATAAAGCTTATATATTTTTAACCCTCTATATTCTGATTGATCAATTTTTGATCATTTAAAACTCCATACGATTGATTATTTATTTAGCAGCATGAGTGCCCCTATCACATATGATTGGGTTTAAAATGGTACTGTGGCACATCTGTTGCCTCTTTTAAATTGTCTATATTTATATACCATTGTTAGCACCGATACTATTTGTATCTAGCTGCATTTCATTCTTACCCCATCTGAGTATCATTTAACTACTGTTTTTTTATTAATGCATATAGATCTGGTTGATCCAGGGATACTTTCCGATTGCCGTTTGGAGTCAGGAAGGAATTTTTTCCCCCTATTTAGCTGGGTTTTTTTGCCTTCCTCTGGATCAACTGTTAGGTAGGGTTAAAAAAAAAAAGAAGAAGTGAATAGGTTGGACTTGGACGTATGTCTTTATTCAACCTTAATTACTATGTTACTATGTAATGGTCTTGTTGCTTTTTCGCCATTGTGGCTCAGCTACACGGGACTGCCTTTTCATTGCGGTTGTGGGTTAATGCGACTAAGGCAAGGGTGGTTAAGGGGGTAACAGCGTCCAGGGTGAAGGAGACAGTGTTGTGTTAGTGGAAGGCAGCAAGCTCGAGGTCAGAGAAGGTGGCCATATTGATGAGTGGTTGGAGAGGAAGGTAGAGTGAAGAGGGGTCACGTTTGGGCAAGTCTCTGCGTCTGTGTGTGTATGAAGGAGTTGAGGTAGTGGCTGGGGTGGATGAAATAAGATAAACAGCGAGATTCAATAAAAGTTCTTATCGTTTAAAATGGTGCTAATTTTGCCCCAACCAATCAGATCTTATTTAACATTTGAAAGCTAATATCTGATTGGTTGGGGCAAAATTAGCAACATTTTAAACAATAAGAACTTTTATTGAATAACCCTGTAAATTTCAAAAGGTTGTGATCGGAAAGCGTAAAGGGAGAGTTAGAAAAGTTAGATAAGGAACATAGCCGAGTGAAGTGTGTGTCCATTACGGAGAGTCTCTGTGGACGACCACTGAGAGAGGTTAAAAGATGAGGTGAGCGAGAGAAGTTTAGAGGTAGCAAAGTTGTTGATGTCAATGGGGATGTTGAAATCGCCGAAAAATATAGTGGGGATGTCCGTGGAAAGGAAGTGAAATAACCATGCAGAGAATTGGTCGAAAAAAATATTGGTTGGGCCAGGAGGCGATAAATAACGGCAATCTGTACGTGTGTGGAAGAATAAGTACGAACAGATTGAGACTCAAAGGAAAGCTGGGACAGGGCAGGTAAAGGAGTAAAGGGTTTAACCTTTATACTTGCCTCTTTAACTCTACATAACAGTTGATCCATCCCCTTATCAGAATCCCTCTGCCCCAGGTTCATCTTACACTCCTCACAGCTTTTAAAGGGCATGTCCACCCCCAAAACTATAACATTAGCATTAACAGCCAACATCCTGCTTGGTAACATAGCACTTACAGTTTTTAAGAAAGATCTCTGGGTGCTGAGGATGGACACTGCAAAGATACAAAAAACGAACACCAGGAGGCAGAGATGGACGGAAAGGCAACCGCCTTGTAACTCGCATTGACGAGGGTTCGCACATGCGCATTGGCACGTATTGCACAAATACGCGAACTTTCCTCCTCTCCCTCACTCTCGGCCGCGCGCTTAAGAGGCTGAATGTCCGTAGGAAAGAGACTTCTCTTCCGCATCTCTTCTGCATTACGCACTGAAGAGGCGGGGGGGGGGGGGGGGCGCACGGAAATGGAGAGATGAGAGTTCAGCCGCGAGACTTGAATGTGCAAAGGCGTGTGCACGAAGTTGATTGACATGAATGGGGGAGCCAGGCCGCATTTTTACAAACATGAAGAACGGGCAAAGGAATCTATTTTTGGAAAAACGGTTTTGGCGACTCGGGAGGGTGAGTGCTTAGGAACTTATTGGTGAAAAGTCATTTTTGGGGGTGGACATGCCCTTTAACACAGCTATCAGCTGGCGCAAAAGTTTCTGTCTTAAAGAGCCTTTAACAGCTTGGTACATAGCTTCCAGCGGTTGCGCACCACAGTTTCAGTGTACCGCAGCAACCGCCGTTAGTTATGTCTTAAAGTCACATTAACCCTAGGTACATGGCTTAACGTGACTTTTAGACGGAAAAAGATGTTTGCGGCTTTCAGTACATAGCGCTGTAAGTATGATACGTTCTTAAACTCTACAGGAGCTTCTATAGTAACATATAATCATTCATCATAATAAAATGATGTAACTGCTGGGTAGTTGCTACCAGTTACTGAATCACTAAAAAGTCTGCCTGTGTTTAAATATAGCCTGCATATATTTAAAAGTTAGTTGTACATAGGGAGGATTAATTGTCACTGTTTTTTCTGCGTCAAAGGAAGAAAGACTCCCAGAATCACAGCTGCCTTCCCATTTCTGTCGCTCACAGGAGTGATTATTATGAGCATATTATAAAGTAGCAGCTTATTGCAATAATGCTCCTTAAGCCATATATCATATAGTTCTCATTAGTGACAAGAAATCACTAACAATTTCACTTTGTGGCTTACCATAAGAAAAATAAAAAAATAAGTATGTGCATGCTGTAAAGTTTAAACTACTCTTTGCTTATTCTTCTTGACCTGTCCTCTGGTTTTGATAATGTTTTGATACTGTTGATCACCCTCTACTTCTTCAGACCCTGGCACCCAGGACACTGCACTTTTTTGGCTATCTTACTATCTCTCTGGTAGGACCTTTAGTGTTTTACATTCTGGAATTAGCTCCACCCCCCCGGCCCCCTCCCTGAGTGGGTCCCGAAAGACTCGGTACTTGGTCCTCTACTTTTCTCCATTTACACCTATGGCCTTGGACAGCTTATTAGCTCATTTGGATTTCAGTATCACCTGTATGTAGATGATACCCAAATTTACATCTTTGCCCCAGATCTCCCTACACTAACATCCCAGGTCCCCAACTGCATTAGTGCCATCTCTGCCTTCATGTCAACCCGTTTCTTCAAACTAAACATGGACAAGACTGAACTTGTCCTTTTTTCCACCATCAAGTTCTGTTCCCCTACCTAGTCTCACTATTAATATTAACAACACACCGATATTCCCATCTCCTCATGTCCGTTGTCTGGGAATAACTCTAGATTTAGTTCTTTCCTTCAAAACTCATGTCAACACGTTTACCAACATGGCTCCAACTCAGAAACATCTCCTGCATTCATCCTTTCCTCTCAAAAGAAGCTACTAAAATCCTAAACTCTGCTGCCCAGCTCATTCTCTTCTCACTTCTCTAACATCTCTCCTCTCTGTCAGTCCCTCCATCGTCTGCCCATCACGCAAAGAATCCAATTTAAGCTGCTATCCTATAAAGCACTATCCAATACTGCCCCTCATAAAGAGCTGATCCCCAGATACCGTCCCAGACGCAACCTCAGCTCTGCAAATGATAGCCCTCCTCTCATCCACCCTTGTCACCTCTTCCCATGCATGCACTCAGGACTTTGCTCGTGCTGCCCCTCTGCACTGGAACTCCCTTCCTCCATCTGTATGTCACTCACCATCCCTTAATACCTTCAAAAGTAACCTTAAAACCTATATATAACCTGGCCTAGACATTACCCCTCTCACTGACTCAACCTGATCCTAAACGCCTTTCACACGCCACTGCCAATATAATAACAGCCTACCGATTACCTTCACCTTACGTCTCACCCCCATTTCCTCTAGACTGTATGGGGGGAGCATAGAGGATAAGGAGGCATGTACGACCATGTATGGAAGTAAATCAATTGATAATCTAAAATGTATGTTTACAAATGCAAGGAGTCTGGCTGGAAAAACCGGCGAACTTGAAATAATAGCGTTAAAGGAAAGGTATGATGTAATTGGTATAGCAGAATCATGGCTTAATGATTCACACGACTGGACAGTAAATATTGAAGGGTACTCCTTATTTAGACATGACCGAGTTAATAAGAAAGGAGGAGGAGTATGTATGTATGTTAAACAGGAATTGAAGCCAAATTTAAAAGATGGATTAGATGGGGGAGCAAACGATGCGGCAGAAACATTATGGGTGGAACTGTGTACAGGAAGCAAGAAGGTAGGTAAATTAATTGTTGGAGTGTGTTATAAGCCGCCAAATGCCGGGGAAGAGGTGGAAATGAATCTCCATATGCAGTTGGCGAAGGCTGCTGGTATGGGGCATGTTCTGGTTATGGGGGATTTTAACTACCCTGAAATAGATTGGAGTAATGGAACTGCCAGCACCTCAAAAGGTATAAAGTTCTTAAATTTCCTATATGAGCATTTTCTTTCACAGATGGTAGAAGTTCCTACTAGAAAGAATGCGTTGTTGGATCTGGTGATATCTAATAACCCAGAGCTCATTTTGGAGATGAAGGTAATGGGAAGCTTAGGGAATAGTGACCATGATATAGTGTCATTTAATATAGGTTGCAGAAAACTAAAGTGCACTGGCTTAACAAAAACTTTTAACTTTAGGAAAGCTAATTTTATGCTTTTAAAGGAATCGCTCCTGCTCATAGACTGGGGGGAACTGTTTCTAGGTAAAGATACTGAGCAGATGTGGACCACTTTTAAAGGGATATTAAACTATAACATTTCCAAATCGGTACCTTTAGGAAACAAGTGTAAAAAAATGAGGTCCACTCCTGCATGGCTTAATGCTCAGGTAAAAAGGGAAATGGAAAAAAAGAAAAGGGCTTTTAAAATTTTGAAAGCAGAAGGCACAGAACAGGCTTACAGGGACTTCAAAAGTTGTAATAAAGAGTGCAAGAAAGCAATTAAACTAGCTAAAATAGAAAATGAAACACGGATTGCCGAACAAAGCAAGTCCAACCCCAAGATGTTTTTTAAGTATATAAATGGTAAAAAAATGAGGACTGAGAATGTGGGACCATTAAATAATGGAGCTGAGGTGGTTGTAGAGGATGCCGAAAAGGCTAATCTGCTAAACCGTTTTTTTACATCGGTTTTTACTGTTGAGAATCCTTACAGTAGGGATTGTAACAATGTGCAGGGAGGAAATGAAGAGTTTTCACATTGGATAACAGAGGATATGGTACGGAATCAATTAGACAAAGTTAATATCAATAAAGCGCCAGGACCAGATGGATTGCATCCTAGGATTTTAAAAGAGCTTAGTTCAGTTCTAGCAAGACCACTGTGTCTCATCTTTTCAGATTCGCTTTTGTCTGGGAATGTGCCACTGGATTGGAAAAAAGCCAATGTAATACCAATATTCAAAAAAGGTAGTCGTTCACAGCCTGGTAACTATAGACCTGTAAGCCTAACATCAGTGGTAGGGAAGGTGATGGAAACTTTGTTAAGGGATCATATCCTTGACTTTGTCTCCAGAGATTATCTTATTAGTAGTAGTCAGCATGGATTTATGAGAAATAGATCATGCCAGACAAATTTAATTGGTTTTTATGAAGAAGTGAGTAAGAAGTTAGATTCAGGCACAGCTGTGGATGTGGTATATTTGGATTTTGCAAAAGCCTTTGATACTGTGCCACATAGGCGACTAATGTATAAACTGAGGACTGTTGGCCTTGAAGAAAACATTTGTTCATGGATAGAGAACTGGTTATTGGACCGCAAACAGAGAGTGGTGGTTAATGGAGCTACATCTATGTGGGCTAAAGTTCTAAGCGGAGTTCCTCAGGGTTCTGTACTGGGGCCGCTACTGTTTAATCTGTTTATAAATGACTTAGAAGGGGGCATTGAGAGCAAGGTCTCTGTGTTTGCTGATGACACTAAATTATGCAGAGCTTTGGAAACTTCCAATGATGTGCAAGTGCTGCAAGCAGACCTAGATAGATTATCAAAATGGGCAGCAGAATGGCAGATGAGATTCAATGTTGATAAATGTAAGGTGATGCATTTGGGATTTAATAACCCCTGTGCCATCTACACCATAAATAACTCTGTGTTAAGTGCATCTGTAATGGAAAAAGATTTGGGGGTTCTGGTAGATAACAGACTTAGCTGTAGCAAACAATGCCAGGTAGCAACAGCTAGAGCTAGCAAGATATTGTCTTGTATAAAAAGGGGAATAGATTCAAGAGAGAAAAATATTATTCTCCCTCTTTACAAGGCACTGGTAAGGCCTCATTTCGAATATGCGGTGCAGTTTTGGAATCCCATATACAAAAGTGACATCTTGGAAATTGAGGCAGTTCAGAGAAGGGCAACTAAATTAATAAGGGGAATGGAGGGGCTTGAATATGCAGGCAGATTAGACAAGTTAGGGCTGTTTACATTGGAGAAGCGGCGGTTGCGTGGGGACATGATAACCTTGTACAAATATATTAATGGCCCATACAATGAGCTCTCTGGTGCATTGTTCACTAATAGGTCATATCAGAGGACACGTGGACATCCTTTAAGGTTGGAAGAAAAGAAGTGAGAACGGTGAAACTGTGGAACAGTCTTCCAGCAGATGTGGTAATGGCAAGTTCATTGAATAACTTTAAAAAAGGCCTGGATAAGTTTCTAAAACTAAAGAATATTGAGAATTACTGGTATTAATGCATATAGGGGCTTGAGATGGAAGGTCAAACCAGGGTCCAACCTCGTGGCAAAAATGTCCATGGAATTCAAGGATAAATGGACCGAAATACTGGATGAAGCCTCACTCAAGCTCATGGCTCTAATCATTGATGAAAATAATAAACAACTTAAAGAGCTAGAAAAAGAAATTAATAACCTAGCAGAAAATTTGGTCTGTTGGAAAGATCATAAAGAGTATCAGACCCAAAACGATAAAATCAAATTAGAAATTGATAAACTTCAGAACAGCATTAAATTAAGGAAAAAGAAAAAGTTTTCCCGAGACAGTGAGGACTATAGAACAGGACACGTGTATGACTACAACTCATCTTATAGCGACATCTCAGATCAGGAAGATAATAGAGAAAGGGGAAAGTTTAATAGAAAATATAGATTTACTAAACGTAGACCAGACTCTAAAAATTCAGAAACCAACTCAAATCAGCTTTTTTTAGGAAAAGAACTAGACGATCTAGGAAAAGGAAAAGAAGGAAGAGCCAGGCGAGAGAAACTAGACAGTCAACAATCTTACAACTTAAGGAAGAAAGACAGGAGAATGTAGTAGTTAATTTATCAGATTTCCCATTAAACGAACATCATATAAAAGCATTGTCGAAAGGTTTGAATTTTGCTCCCACAAAAGGATTGGACAAATTTACATTCATCAAAGATTTACATTTATTTGCACGTAAACTAACTTTGAAAAGAATGTTTTGGGGTAGACAAAATAACAGTGTTGACTTTAATATTTTTGACCACCTTAACCTCGATACCTTGAATAATCTGCAAGGCATTGAGGAGATCGATACTGTACCTTTAGATCATCTGGAAACTCTGTTACAAAATTTACAGACGGATAACTCTATAGCTATGAGCTCTGATATGAAACCTAAATCTAAATTCTATCCCTCAATCTCCCTCTATCCCAACATTAAGTTATTTGTTAGGTTGGTAGAGGAGGAAGTATCTAAGTATAAAAATTGTATCTCTTCCCCCAATTTAAATCCGGATGAATTTAAAGCCTTGAAAGAATTATCTAATAATGAAAATCTAATAATTAAACAAGCAGATAAAGGTGGAAAAATAGTTGTTATGACTGTGGACTACTATTTAAAGGAAGCACACCGCCAATTAAGAGATTGTGATCAATATGAAAAAGTTTCAGAAAACCCTATACACATAGTCAACACTGTTATTTGGAATGCCCTATCTAGAGCTTTGGAGCAGGGAACGATTAACCAAAAAGAATTTGAATATCTTTATGTTAAACATCCGGTCATACCCTGCCTGTACTGGCTCCCTAAATTACACAAAAATCCCAATAAACCCCCGGGACGTCCAATTATCTCGGGGATAGGAGGACCCACCGAGATGATCTCTAGATATGTAGATAAACTTCTTAGACCCTTCCTAGTGACTTTACCCAGTTATTTGAAAGATACCAGGGATGTACTCCGTAGACTAGACAATATATTAGTCAAAGAATCTACATTATTGATAGCTTTGGATGTGGAAGCATTGTATCCCTCTATCCCTCATAATAAAGGAATGTGGTCAATCCAACAATATCTACTATCCAGGGGAGAGAAATATAATGTCAATTCCAAGCTTGTCTTGGAATTATTGGATATAATTCTGTCTAATAATTACTTTACTTTTGAAAATCGGTACTACCATCAGAAAAGAGGTACGGCTATGGGTACGGCCTGCGCGCCTACATATGCGGGCCTGTACCTTGGCCAGTGGGAAAAACAAGTGCTCGCTGATGAAGAATTGACCTGGGCCACAGACTATATTAGCCTGTGGATTAGATACATCGATGATGTTATGATTTTGTGGGATGGCTCTATCCAAGAGTGGGAGAGCTTCTTCACTTGTATTAATATTAATGATTTAAATCTGAAATTTACTTACCAATTAAGTTTGGACCATATTTCATTTTTGGACCTCACTATAAAAAAAGTTGGTAATAGATTACATACTGAGATGTATAGAAAAGAAACAGCAGGTAATTCTCTCTTAAGGGCGGATAGCATGCATCCCACTAACCTCCTTAAAGGTATCCCAGTGGGTCAGTATTTGCGAGCACGCAGAAACTGTACCACATTGGCAGATTTTGAAAATGCCGCTGACGACCTCAGGTGTAGGTTTCTACAGAGAGGTTATCCAGAAAATTGGCTTAAAAAGGCCTACAAACGGGCCAAATTTTCTAAAAGAGATGAACTGGTATTCAGAGATAAAATTTGTAAAACAGATCAATCATTAAGACTCATAACCAACTATAATAATGATTGGCACTTCCTCAAAGGGGTACTCCAAAAATTTTGGCATATTCTCAAAGGGGATGATAGTCTTAAACAGCTAGTCCCCCCTCGCCCCTTGATCACGGCTCGGAGAGCCCCTACGATCGGGGGCAAAGTAGTTAATAGCTATTTTCAAATAAAACAACCACAAACTTGGCTGAAACAAAATGCAGGTATGTACAAATGTGGTCATTGTAAAGCATGCCAATTTATGTTAAATAAGGTTCAAACCTTCAAGAACAATAAAAATGAAAGCTTTAAAATCCATAATTTTATTAACTGCAAAACCAAAGGGGTGGTCTACATGCTACAATGTGATTGCCAAAAGATCTACATTGGTAAAACTATTCGTACTTTGGCGGAAAGAACATTGGAACATGTTAGAGATATCTATCACGCTAATCTACAGAGTTCAGTAGCCCGACACTTCTCTGAGGCTCACCATAATGATCCATCCGCCCTAAAAGTGTGTGGTATTGAAAAAATCCCGAAACCCGCCAGAGGGGGAGACTGGGATAAACAAGTTTTAAAAAAAGAGGCGATGTGGATTTACAAAATGGACTCTAGGGCCCCTGAGGGGTTAAATGAAGAACTAATCTTTAACATGTTTCTTTAAATCCTCGCCCCCTTGTGGTCATTACATCCTTAGCAATGTGTAACACTTATTACTTGTCTCCTGGTTTTTTTAGTTCTACATGTGTTTTCCGACGCAAGAGGGACGTCTAGTGATTCCCAGGGACACCCATAGAAAATCTGTGCTGTTGCCATTACGATAATTGAGTTATTAGCACAGCAATTTATCTATGATCTATCTATCATTATTTTAATTCAATATTAGCATTTGTATCTGTTAAACTGTGAGCATAGTTGATTTGATATTTTGGATTCAATTGCAATTGTTTTTTGATACATTCAGTGATTTAATTTGCCCCAATTGAACACACCTGAAGCTCCATGTGGGTATTTAAACCGGGATACGCAGCCCGGTCTGATAACCCGAAAGGGGAAAGATGGCCCCGAAACGCGCGTCGGTTTGTTTGGTGCTTTTCAAACTAGGCTGGTTGCTGGATGTTGGACTTCATTACGGGAGACGGGAAGCCGTGCTGGTCTTACATCTTTGATTATCCTATTTGGTTCCCTGCTCGGCGTCTGCCTGGAGCGGAGGTGGAAGCTGTGCTCGGGTTTGGGATAGGAACAGTGCAGCGCTGAGCTTGCACGAGTCGCCTGCCCCCAGTCACGGTCTTCTCGCCGGACCATTCTGTGTGTCTCAGCAGAGAGCAAACTTTCGGTTGGGGCTTCTACATCTACGGAGGAGGAGAGTAACACCTTTATTGGGAGCGACTGTATGATACACTGTCGGTACAGGATAGAGGTCCCGGACAGGATCCATACTACTTGGTGAGATCGCTCCATTATCTAACTTTGACATTATTACTATTATTGCATTTGACTTACCCGTGGAGACACTGTTCTAATCGTCTATCTCTCCCAGCCCGCCTAGGTTATAACTATATTTATTGTATTTGTATTTTTGGTGCACTATGTGTTTTTATATTGGTATTTGATTGGGGATATTTAGTATATGTTTTAGATATCGTTAATCTTATAATTTTTAACCCTCTATATTCTGATGATCAATTTTTGATCATTTAAAACTCCATACGATTGATTATTTATTTAGCAGCATGAGTGCCCCTATCACATGATTGGGTTTAAAATGGTACTGTGGCACATCTGTTGCCTCTTTTAAATTGTTCTATATTTATATACCATTGTTAGCACCGATACTATTTGTATCTAGCTGCATTTCATTCTTACCCCATCTGAGTAATCATTTAACTACTGTTTTTTTATTATGCATATAGATCTGTGGTTGATCAGGGATACTTTCCGATTGCCGTTTTTGGAGTCAGGAAGGATTTTTTCCCCTATTTAGCTGGGTTTTTTTGGCCTTCCTCTGGATCACCTGTTAGGTAGGGTTAAAAAAAAAGAAGAAGTGAATAGGTTTGGACTTGGACGTATGTCTTTATTCAACCTTATTACTATGTTACTATGTAATGGTCTGTTGCTTTTTCGTCCATTGGTGGCTCAGCTACACGGACTGGACGCTTTTCTCTTTCATTGCGGTTGTGGGTTAAGCGACTAAGGCAGCGGTTGAGGGCGTACACAAATCGGTCCGGGTGAAGGAGAGTTTTGTGTTAGTGGTAAGCAGGCAATGCTCGGGTCAGAGAAGGTGGGGCCAATATGTATGATGGTTGGACGAGGAAGGTAGATGAAGAGGGGTCACGTTTGGGCAAGTCTCCTGCGTCTGTTTGGTGTTGTGGTTGTGGTAGTGGGAGTGACGATGGGGTGTGAGTGATAGAATAAGACTATCAGGAGACTTCGACAAAGATTTTGTCACGTTTAAAAGGTGCCTAATTTTGCCCCACCATTCAGATCTTATTTAACATTGAAAGCGAATATCTGATTGGTTTGGGGCAAAATTAGCAACATTTTAACAATACAGAACTTTTATAATACCCTGTAAATTTCAAAAGGTTGTGTCGGAAAGCGTAAAGGGAGAGTTAGAAAAGTTAGATAAGGAACATATTGCGCGGGAGTGACGTTACGTGTGTGACCGAGTTAGTTTTAGACGGGCAAAGTCCTGTTGCGACGACCACTGATGAGAGATTAAATAAGATGAGTTACAGGAGAAGTTTAGAGGTAGCAAAGTTGTTGATGTCAATGGGGATGTTGAATCGCCGAAAATATAGTGGGATGTCCGTGGAAAGGAAGTGAATAACCATGCAAGAATTGGTCGAAAAAAATATTGGTTGGGCCAGGTGCGATAATAAACTCCGGCAACTGTACGTGTGTGGAGAATAAGTACGAACAGATTGAACTCAAATGAAAGCGGGACGGGCAGGTAAAGGAGTAAAGGGTTTAACCTTTATACTTGCCTCTTTAACTCTACATAACAGTTGATCCATCCCCTTATCAGAATCCCTCTGCCCCAGGTTCATCTTACACCTCCCACAGCTTTTAAAGGGCATGTCCACCCCCAACAACTATAACATTAGCATTAACAGCCAACATCCTGCTTGGTAACATAGCACTTACAGTTTTTTTTAAAAAAGATCTCTGGGTGCTGAGGATTGGACACACGGCAAAGATACAAAAAACGACCACAACAGGAGGCAAGATGGACGGAAAGGCAACCGCCTTGTAACTCGCATTGACGAGGGTTCGCACATGCGCATTGGCACGTATTGCACAAATACGCGAACTTTCCTCCTCTCCTCTCCCTCACTCTCGGCCGCGGCGCTTAAGGAGGCTGAATGTCCGTAGGAAAAGACTTCTCTTCCTCACGTCATCTTCTACATTACGCCTGAAGAGGCGGGGGGGGGGGGTGGCGCACGGAATATGGAGAGATGAGAGTTCCAGCGCGGCCGCAGACTTGAATGTGGCAAAGTCGTGTGCACGAAGTTGATTGACATGAATGGGAGCCAGGCCGCTTTTTACAAAACATGAAGAACGGGCAAAGGAATCTATTTTTGGAAAAACGGTTTTGGGCGACTCGGGAGGGTGAGTGCTTAGGACCTTATTGTGAAAAGTCTTTTTTGGGGTGGACATGCCCTTTAACACAGCTATCACTGGCGCAAAGTTTCTGTCTTAGAGGCCTTTAAAACAGCTTGTACATACTTCCAGCGTTTTGCGCACCACGTTTCAGTGTACCGCAGGCAACCGCCGTTAGTTATGTCTTAAAGTCACATTAACCCTAGTTACCTGGCTTAACGTGACTTTAGAACGGGAAAAAGAATGTTTGCGGCTTTCAGTACATAGCGCTGTAAGTATGATACGTTCTTAAACTCTACAGGAGCTTCTATAGTAACATATAATCATTCATCATAATAAAATGATGTAACTGCTGGGTAGTTGCTACCAAGTTACTGAATCACTAAAAAGTCTGCCTGTGTTTAAATATATCCTGCATATATTTTAAAAGTTAGTTGTACATAGGAGGAATTAATTGTCACTGTTTTTTTCTGCGTCAAAGGAGAAAATCCCAAATCACAGCTGCCTTCCCATTTCTGTGTCGTCCACAGAGTTGATATATGAGCATATTATAAGTAGCAGCTTATTGCAATATGCTCCTAGAAGCCATATATCATATAGTTTCTCATTAGTGTACAAGAAATCACTAACAATTTCACTTTGTTGGCTTACCGATAAGAAAATAAAAAAATAAGTATGTGCATGCTGTAAAGTTTAAACTACTCTTTGCTTATTTCTCTTGACCTGTCCTCTGGTTTTTGATAATGTTTTGATACTGTTGATCACCCCTCTACTTCTTCAGACCTGGCACCCAGACACTGCACTTTTTTGGCTACTTACTATCTCTCTGTTAGGACATTTAGTTGTTTTACATTCTGGAATTAGCTCCACCCCCCCCCCCCGCCCCCCTCCCTGAGTGGGTCCCAAAGACTCGGTACTTGGTCCTCTACTTTTCTTCTCTTCATTTACAACCTATGGCCTTGGACATCTTATTACTCATTTGGATTTCAGTATCCCTGTTGTAGATGATACCCCAATTTACATCCTTTGCCCAGATCTCCCCTACACTAACATCCCAGGGTCCCAACTGCATTAGTGCCAGCTCTGCCTCATGTCAACCCTTTCTCAACTAAACATGGACAGACTGAACTTGTCCCTTTTTTTCCACCATCAAGTTCGGTTCCCCTACCTAGTCTCACTATTAAATTAACACACACCGATATTCCCATTCCTCATGTCCGTTGTCTGGGACTAACCTAGATTTTAGTTCTTTCCCTTCAAAACTCCATGTCAACAAAACACGTTACACAACATGGCTCCACTCAGAACATCTCCTGCATTCACATCCTTTCCCTCTCAAAAGAAGCTACTAAAATCCTAAACTAACTCTGCTGCCCAGCTCATTCTCTTCTCACTTCTCTAACATCTCTCCTCTCTGTCAGTCCCTCCATCGTCTCCCATCACGCAAGAATCCAATTTAAGCTGCTATCCTATAAAGCCACTAGCATTATCCATACTGCCCCTCATAAATATCTGTCCCATATACCGTCCCAGACGCAACCTCAGCTCTGCAAAGAATAGCCCTCCTCTCTCCACCCTTGTCCACCTCTTCCATGCATGCACTCAGGACTTTGCTCGTGCTGCCCCTCTGCACTGGAACTCCCTTCCTCCATCTGTATGTCACTCACTATCCCTTAAACCTAAAGTAACCTTAAAACCTATATATAACCTGGCCTAGACATTACCCCTCTCACTGGCTCAACCTTGATCCTAACCGCCTTTCATTCTCACACGCCACTGCCAATATAATAAACACCCTACCGATTACCTTCACCTTACGTCTCACCCCCATTTCCTCTAGACTGTATGGGGGGAGCATAGAGGATAAGGAGGCATGTACGACCATGTTGGAAGTAAATCAATTGATAATCTAAAATGTATGTTTACAATGCAAGGATCTGGCTGGAAAAACCGGCGAACTGAAATAAGCGTTAAAGGAAGGTAATGATTAAATTGGATAGAGCAGAATCATGGCTTAATGATTCACAACGACTGGCAGTAATATTGAAGGGTACTCCTTATTTAGACATGACCGAGTTAATAAGAAAGGAGAGAGTATGTTGTATGTTAAAACAGGAATTGAGCCAAATTTAAAAGTGGATTAGATGGGGGAGCAACGATGCGGCGATAACATTATGGGTGGAACTGTGTACAGGAAGCAAAGAAGTAGTAAATTAATTTTTGGAGTGTGTTATAAGCCCCAAATGCCGGGGAAGAAGTTGGAAATGAATCTCCATTGCAGTTGCGAAGGCTCTGGTATGGGGCCTGTTCTGGTTATGGGGATTTACTACCCTGAAATAGTTGAGTAATGGAACTGCCAGCACCTCAAAAGGTATAAAGTTCTTAAATTTCCTATATGACATTTTCTTTCACAAGATGGTAGAAGTTCCTACTAGAAAATGCGTTGTTGATCTGTTGATATCTAATAACCCAGAGCTCATTTTGGAGTATGAAGGTAATGGGAAGCTTAGGGAATAGTGACCATTATATGTGTCATTTAATATAGGTTGCAGAAAACTAAAGTGCACTGGCTTAACAAAAACTTTAACTTTAGAAAGCTAATTTTATGCTTTTAAAGGAATCGCTCCTGCTCATAGACTGGGGGGAACTGTTTCTAGGTAAAATACTGAGCAGATGTGGACCACTTTTAAAGGGTATTAAACTATAACATTCCAAATCGGTACCTTTAGGAAACAAGTGTAAAAAAATTAGGTCCACTCCTGCATGGCTAATGCTCAGGTAAAAAGGGAAATGGAAAAAGGGCTTTAAATTTTGAAAGCAGAAGGCACAGAACAGGCTTACAGGGACTTCAAAAGTTTGTAATAAAGAGTGCAAGAAGCAATTAAACTAGCTAAAATAGAAAATGAAATACGGATTGCCGAACAAAGCAAGTCCAACCCCAAGATGTTTTTTAAGTATATAATGGTAAAAAAATGAGGACTGAGAATGTGGGACCATTAAATAATGGACTGAGGTGGTTGTAGAGGATGCCGAAAAGGCTAATCTGCTAAACCGTTTTTTTACATCGGTTTTTACTGTTGAGAATCCTTACAGTAGGATTTAACAATGTGCAGGGAGGAAATGAAAGTTTTCACATTGGATACAGAGGATATGGTACGGAATCAATTAGACAAAGTTAATATCAATAAAGCGCCAGGACCAGATGGATTGCATCCTAGGATTTTAAAAGAGCTAGTTCATTTCTAGCAAGACCACTGTGTCTCATCTTTTCAGATTCGCTTTTGTCTGGGATGTGCCCTGGATTGGAAAAAGCCAATGTAATACCAATATTCAAAAAAGGTAGTCGTTCACCAGCCTGGTAACTATGACCTGTAAGCCTAACATCAGTGGTGGGAAGTGATGGAAACTTTGTTAAGGGATCATATCCTTGACTTTGTCTCCAGAGATATCTTATTAGTAGTAGTCGCATGGATTTATAGAAATAGATCATGCCAGACAAATTTAATTGGTTTTTAGAGAGAGGTGGTAGGAGTTAGTCAGGCACAGCTGTGGATGTGGTTATTTGGATTTTGCAAAAGCCTTTGATACTGACGTGCCACATAGGCCGACTAATGTATAAACTGAGGACTGTTGGCCTGAAGAAAACATTTGTTCATGGATAGAGAACTGGTTATTGGACCGCAAACAGAGAGTGGTGGTTAATGGAGCTACATCTATGTGGGCTAAAGTTCTAAGCGAGTTCCTCAGGGTTCTGTACTGGGGCCGCTTCTGTTTAATCTGTTTATAAATGACTTGAAGGGCATTGAGAGCAAGGTCTCTGGTTTGCTGATGACACTAAATTATCAGCTTTGGAAACTTCCAATGATGTGCAAGTGCTGCAAGCAGACCTAGATAGATTATCAAAATGCAGCAGAATGGCAGATGGATTTTCAATGTTGATAAATGTAAGGTGATGCATTTGGGATTTAATAATCCCTGTGCACCTACACCATAAATAACCTGTGTAAGTGCATTGAAAGGAAAAGATTTGGGGTTCTGTAGATAACAGACTTAGCTGTAGCAAACATGCCAGGTAGCAACAGCTAGACTAGCAAGATATTGTCTTGTATAAAGAGGGGAATGGAATCAAGAGAGAAAAATATTATTCTCCCTCTTTACAAGGCACTGGTAAGGCCACATTTGGAAATGCGGTGCAGTTTTGGAATCCCATATACAAAGGGACATCTTGGAAATTGAGGCAGTTCAGAGAGGGCAACTAAATTAATAAGGGGAATGGAGGGGCTTGAATATGCAGGCAGATTAGACAAGTTAGGGCTGTTTACATTGGAGAAGCGGCGGTTGCGTGGGGACATGATAACCGTATATACAAATATATTAATGGCCCATACAGTGAACTCTCTGGTGCATTGTTCACTAATAGGTCATATCAGAGGACTCGTGGATATCCTTTAAGGTTGGAAGAAAAGAAGTTTCATCTCAGTTAGGAGAGGTTTCTTACAGTGAGAACGGTGAAACTGTGGAACTGTCTTCCAGCAGAGGTGGTAATGGCAAGTTCATTGAATAACTTTAAAAAAGGCCTGGATAAGTTTCTAAAATAAAAATATTGAGAATTACTGGTATTAATGCATATAGATCTGGTTGATCCAGGGATACTTTCCGATTGCCGTTTGGAGTCAGGAAGGAATTTTCCCCCCCTTTTTTAGCCTTCCTCTGGATCAACTGTAGGTAGGGTTAAAAAAAAAAAAAAAAAAAAAGATGCATAGGTTGGACTTGATGGCTGAATGTCTTTATTCAACCTTAATTACTATGTTACTATGTAATCACTTTGGGCAGGGTCCTCTTTTCTATTGTATCACGGTATTGCTGTAAGTAGTAAGTGATCACTCTGTGTACTTATATTATATACTACCTGCGTATGTAATATATATGACTTTGTATAATATGTACAACCCTGTATGTAATGTATGGCTATGTAGTTGTAAAGCACCACGGAAGAAGTTGCCGCTATATAAATCCATAATAGCAATGTCTGGGAAGTCTAAACTGAGTGAGATCTTTAAAAAAATAAACACAAAAAACATGGAACTGGCCAACAGAAACAGTGAGATGCAAAACATTTTGTTATTGCTTGAATTAATATAAAATCCCTTCTACCCAATGTAATACCATGTTAGCATGCGTTTGACACTCCTTTTTTGGGGACCATTTCTAAAACTTTTTGGTGATAGCACTGCGCACACCCCATATAAAGTATTGTAAATGAAACGCATCATGCGTGAGCCTTACTTATTATGTAACGTCTGATAAAGCTTATGTTTTTATTACGGTAGAATATTAGTGTTTTTTTATCCAGGTTGCACAGTTCAACCATGTCACTAATAAACTAAGAGTAAAATATCTGTTGTATTCAATTAGATCAACTGGACATGAAATGTAGTTCTTAGTAAAGTTCATGGTCTAGTAAAGTGCATGGCCTAGTAAAGTACATGGTCTAGTAAAGTTCATGGTCTAGTAAAGTGCATGGTCTAGTAAAGTGCATGGTCTAGTACTGTAAAGTGCATGGTCTAGTAAAGTTCATGGGTTAGTAAAGTTCATGGTCTAGTAAAGTGCATGGCCTAGTAAAGTACATAGTCTAGTAAATCTGTTGTATTCAATTAGATCAACTGGACATGAAATGTAGTTCTTGAAGACGTTTCGCTAGTCATCCGACTGGATCTCTCAATTCAGAATGACTTGTACAAGAATCTGTGGCAATTATGTACCCTGGAAAATCCCAATTAGCATATCACAGCCAAGTGTCAAAAGAAGTAGAAGGAAAGAAAAGAACACGAATACCAACAGTGAAGGGGAAAAGCAAGACAGGAGGAAGAACATGGTCATCCCATATGTAGCAGGGGTCTCCGAGAAATTAAGAAGAATTTTCAAAAAACATCGTATCCCTGTCTGCTTTAAACCGAACAACACACTGAGGCAGCAATTGGTACATCCGAAAGACCCAATACCAAAACACAAGAAAAGCGACATCATATATGCAGTGCAGTGCAGTGAAGTACAGTATACACAGTGCCTTCTATCCTGTACAGTATACACAGTGCCTTCTATCCTGTACATTGTACACAGTGACATCTATCATGTTCTGTGTACACAGTGCCTTCCCCTATCCTGTACAGTGTACACAGTGCCTTCTATCCTGTACAGTGTACACAGTGCCTTTCCCTATCCTGTACAGTGTACACAGTACCTTCCCTTATCCTGTACAGTGTACACAGTGCCTTCTACTCCTGTCAGGTACACACAGCGCTGCCTATTCCATGGACAGCTGTACAGTTGCTGACACTCAGTGTGCTTCCCTTTACATCTGTCAGTGTACACAGTGCCTTCCATACCGCTGTACAGGTGACACACTACTTCCTTATCACTGTACAGTGTAAACAGTGCCTTCTATCCTGTACAGTGTACACAGTGCCTTCTATCCTGTATCAGTGTACACAGTGCCTTCTATCCTGTACAGTATACACAGTGCCTTCTATCCTGTACAGTGTACACAGTGCCTTATCCTATCCTGTTCAGTGTACACAGTGACTTCTATCCTGTACAGTGTTCACAGTGCCTTCTATCCAGTACGTGTACACAGTGCCTTCCCCCTACGTGTACTGTGTACACAGTGCCCCTATCATGTACAGTGTACACAGTGCCTTCTATCCTGTACAGTGTACACAGTGCCTTATCCTATCCTGTGTCAGTGTACACAGTGCCTTCTATCCCGTGACAGTATTACACAGTGCCTTCCTATCATGTACAGTATACACAGTGGCCTTCCCTACCTGTACAGTATACACAGTGCCTTCTATCCTGGGACAGTATACACAGGCCCTTCTATCTGTACAAGTGTAACACAGTGCACATTCCTACAGCTTTGTGATACACAGAGTGCTTCCACCTCTAACTCACGTACACGTTTCACATGTACAGGTATACAGGTACACAGTGCTCTCCTATCCCGTACAGTGTACAAGTCACCTTCCCACTGTATCCTGTACAGTGTACAAAACAGTGTATTCTATCCTGTACAAGTGTACACGTGCCTTCTATCCTGTACAGTGTACACAGTGCCTTTCTATCCTGTACTACGTGTAGACAAGTGCCTTTTCTACATGTACCGTGTACACAGTTACCTTCCTGATCCTTGTACAGTTACACAGTGCCTTCTATCCTGTACAGTGTACACAGTGCCTTCTATCTGTACAGTGTACACAGTGCCTATTCCTGTACAGTATAAACAGTGCCTTCTATCCTGTACAGTTGTACACAGTGCCTTTCCCTATCACTGTCAGTGTACACAAGTGCCTTCTGATCCTGTACAGTGTACACAGTGCCCTTATCAGTACTTGAAGTGCCTTCACCCTATCCTGTACTGTGTACACAGTGCCTATCTACATGTACAGTGTACACAGGGCCTTCTATCCTGTACAGTGTACACAGTGCCTTATCCTATTCCGTTACAGTGTACACAGTGCCTTCTATCCTGTACAGTGTACACAGTGCCTTCTATCATGTACAGTTACACAGTGCCTTTCCCTATCCTGTACAGTGTACTAAGTACCTTCCCTTATCCTGTACAGTGTACACAGTGTCTTCTATCCTGTACAGTGTACACAGTGCCTTCTATCCTGTACAGTGT